>VCRD01001915.1:20884-77833 GCA_006783055.1 Trinorchestia longiramus
TGAAAACAGAAAAATAACATACATTTTACATCAATATACCGAATAACAAAATTATTATAAAGAAAATAGGAACATATGCCAAGTTTTGATTGTTTAAATTATGTTCTAAGATTATGATGGTAAAATATTAGGTGTTTCCATTATTTTGTCCACCACCTGTATATGCCAGACGAACCCAACGTAAACTTCGTTTTCAGATTTACTTTTTATTTGGGTAACTATGGTAGCATGTGCGGTAATAGTCAGAAATAACCCTAAAGTCAGCATCTTGTGTTTTGGATTGGCCAAAATTTAGCTCGTTTTTTTATCCCAAATTTGTAGTGTCAACGAAATGGACTTTTTATGCCAACACAAAACGTCGATTGAATGGGTAAAGAAATTACATCTTTTACTTCATAAGTCGTTGTGAGTCCTTTAGAACTACGCCAGCAAGTTTGATTGATGAATTATGTATATTTCCAGTATATGTCATTTCCGCATGACAAGTCTACAGTACATAATGCAATAATGGACCCACGTGTGTGTTCGTCATTATTTATTCGGCCATCTCACCAAAAATTTATATCAGATTTCGTGTTTTTAATCGGTTTAACTAATGATTTATTATGGAAATTTTGTATTTTTTATTGTTCAAACTAGTAATTATTATGCCCAGTTCTGTATTTTCCTTAAGAAAAAATTATGCAAAATTTCGTTTTTTCGATTGATCACAGGAAACTGCTGCTTTTCAGTGAATTCCAACGGACTATTACAAACGTCTAGCGAGTGGAAGCGTTACGAGATATTTTCTAAAACACTTGAAATATTTTCTGTTAATGCAGATGTAGATAATGAAATTGGTGTTTATTTTGTATTTCAGGTTCTTTGCACTATATTTGTTTTGAATGCTCAAAATTGATAACTTAAAGTAAGCTTTATCGGATAGTCTGTTTTATTTAGTTTCTTACAATTTTTTTCATATCAAAATAAATTAAATTTCAAGTGTCTTGATACTGTTAGCACCTCCTTTTGTTGAAGTTGCATTGTATCATATATTTTTGTGTTAACATATGTGTTCATGTATTGCCATAACTACATCAAATTCTTCAGTAGACGCTCAGCTAACGAGCTCGTTTTTGTATTGTTTTACAGTGCAGTATTTTCATACATGTTTACAAGTCGCCAATCGTGCTTGTTATAAGAGATATAGCTTGTGGACAGAGCAAAAAATTAGTTTGTAAATAGGAAGACCAAGGGAGTATAATAAACTAGAGTATATTAAAGCGAGCTCGTTAACAGAGCATCCGTTCTAATTTAGTTAATGAGTGCATTTTAAGTATTTCACTACCGTCGCCCACCAGAGTGTGGTGTTGGCCGGCTCATCCCACATCACCAACGTCAGCAACGGCCGTCTGCTGCTACAGAAACTCGACTATGGGCACTACAGGTAATGAAAACATGTAGAAATAGCTCTCATTACTAGTCTGTTACTATAGAGACTCGACTGTGGACACTAAGTAATTTAAACCTGTAGAAACGGCTTTCATTTCTGTTCATTTAAACCTGTTCATTTCTAAAAATTATCCTATGATGTGGCGGATAAATCAGCGACACCTGCTAAGTGCTGTAGCACAGTTATGGGCTTCTCTCATACAAATAAGGCTTGTTGAGTTAACTGGAAGCTAGTAATATCGCACTTGCGTTAATTCTATTCCTTATCTTCCAGCGTGTATCTCGGATTTTTTATAACAGTCTGTTCGTAGTGTTTTATAACGTACACTGAAAATAGACTGTTCCAAAAAAGGCCAAACATTTTCCTCTACCTTTCATAGCGAAACTTTGGTTACAGTTCAAGTTTAAGTGTAGACCACGCAACACCGAGAAATTTTACAAGTTTTGTTAATATTTCGTTTTTCATAGGCTTAACTTTGGTGAATTTTAATATTTTTAACTTTCGATATATGAAAAACGAGTATTGGCATATCGTGTTTAACTGAACACCAAGTATTGTCCATCAATTTGACTAAATACCAAGTGTTGTCTATCAATGTAACCGAATGCCAAACATTGTCCATCAATTTCACTGAGAATGTGAACACTTGTTTTTTTTGCGAATTCTTCTTGTCAAGCGTAAGGCTACTGTAGCCAGTATAGGTCGAAGAGTGCGGTGTTTCAATTGATAAGTTTTTATTTTCTAGACTAGGAACTGTCTCCCGATTCTTGGACCGGCAACAGCATACAAAAATTACCAAAATAACTGCAAAGTAAAATTATCTGACTATTGCAGAAATCAAAGCATGACTACGTGTGTATCAAACAACTCCTTAGTCGCAATCTATTGTGAGAGAAGAATACTGTAAATGTGTACAATATTGACACTTCAACACTATCCCTAACCTTAAATCTACAAGATTCTTAATTTTTTGAAAACAGTTCAATGAATGCACAATGATTCACTACACCAGCTTGGTCGACTGGTATCACCAGCTTGGTCGACTGGTGAGCGAATCTGCTTTTGAGCGGAAAGACCCGGGTTCGAATCCCGTTGCCGACATGGTTGACGCGGCTAGAAATACGGCATGGGACTTGGGTAAAATAAACGAATAATTATCGAAGTAATTATCCGACCCAAGAATGGGCCAGAAGGTTCGTTCCTATAGCCTCATTCTATTCTATTCTACTACTCCTTGCTTCCTTAACTAATTTCAGGAAAAATATCTGCCCACACAATTTGCTCACCTCAAATGTACGAGGATTAATTAATTAGATAATGTATTATTTGGAGTTTCTGCCTTCTATTTATGAGTTACTCTGAACGATAATAAACTAATTGTAATTTTAGATTATCAAATTGTGTACACTAAACGTAGTAGTTGGGAGTTGAAATAAATTATGATCAATTTAGTAACTTAGGTTTTGCAGCATTCTTTTAATTTATAATTCATTTTCTGCGTCAATGTGACTAAAAGGCTACTAAATCATAATTTCCAGACTGATTCGCTCTGCTCTGTATGGCATCAACGAAAGAAAGATTGTAACGAGGCAGCTTACGAAAACGACAAAGTTCTAAACTACTACTAATGTGCACAGTACTACATCACTACAGCTTACAATATTTATTTACAGTTTCATAAACTAACTCAAACTATCTCTAAACGCTGGTGTTATGTTAGCATTAATGTGTCCACAACAAAAGCCCAAAAGTTTTCAAATATTTGATTCTATTTTGTATTGTACTGTGCATGAAAGTTGATCATTGTACATTTAGAGTCCACTTGCGCGTGAAAAAATTCACGCGTTTCTTAATGAATTTCTTTGATTTAGTAGTGCAAGCCGCTTCTGCGAGGAGTGTCCATGTTGAAGAAAAAGATTGCTGATAAGAAGATAAAATCACGTTCAGTCGGAGAATACGATGTCCCAATAGTTTGATTTAGTGAAGACCTACAGTTAACATTGTTTAAGTTTACAGCGGTAGAGTTTTTTAAAAACAAAAAAGTAGGTATAAATTTGATATGTAATGTGAAGAAAGATTTTTGATACTCAAATATTTGTGAAATAATTGCATGTTTAAAATCCTATATTTATTGGGCTCTTATAATTTTAGGATTTTAAGATCAAATTAATTCAATATCCAATGCCCAAATGATAGTTTTTACATTTTCTTCGATGACTCAAAATTCAATTACACTTCCAAAATTCTAATATCTCATTTTAGGTGACGAAAGACACCAAAGTTATGCAAAAATTTATCAGAATATCAGTTTGTATAAAAATAAACACCATCGAAGTTTTAAGATTCTCGATTCGACTATTTTTAAAATCGTAACTCAGTTGTGTGATGCGTTCCCTGATTGAGTAAAAAGTGATTTCAGTTGAAAAAACTACAATAAAAAACATTTCATACCCATGTTTTTTTTAGCCCAATACAATACCCTTATGGCATTAACTTACATTTCCCTTCAATGACTCGAAATTCAACAAAATTTCTAATAGCTACATCTACATATATAATAGACAATGTATCTCCCTCTCTCTGTCTGTCTCTCTGTATCTGTGTGTGTCCATCCCATTACTTCCTATCTATTACTGAAGAAAAATTATTGAACTGAAATCAGAACTAGTATGCATGTATTACAAGCATTGTATTGTGGATACCAAAGGCGCGGGTTCACTATAAAATACTCCAATTTTTTCTGTTATTAGCTTTCTTCTCTTACACGGCCATGTTATCGGGAGATAAAATTGAAAATGGAACTTCTGTATACATTCATGAAAAATATTCAGATAGTACCACGGGTAAAACTGTAAAATATATTTTATTTTATAGATCCTGAATTTTATCACTTTTACATCAAGGAATTTCAACGGGCACTATCTGGGCCATGTTATCGGTATGTAAGATATACAATGGAAGTTCTGTATATATTAATGAAAAATATTCATTTAAAGCACAATAATTCGTTACAAATCTGAGTACTGTCTAGTACTCTAATATCTCATTGTCAGTTACGAAAATCAGTAGTTCTTGCATAAGTTGTTTGAATGTTTGTTTATTCGTAGAGAAACATTCACTTCAAAATTCATCGAACGAAAGTTAGTGGTGTGATGCTTTCTTACTTCACCATGAGTTAATTTTGGCGAATGAAAGTTGAAACTGCAACTATTTTAAAATATTAGATTAAGAATATGTATACAACTTTACGGTTTCCAAGAGCTTAGAATCGAGAACGTTGTTGTTGATTGATAGGCGAAGATTATTCTCAAAGTTTGGTGGTGTCAGTTAGATGAATAAACAGTATGACCCAAAAAAAAGGTTTACCTATGTTTAAAATGTCATAACTTTTCAACGAATTGATATATTTTGGATCTGTTTGCTTTATTCGACGCTGAATATAATTGTCTATCAGTCTCTGCACATTTTTTAGAATACGTGGCCACTCCATAACATTTAATAGTTAAGTAACAGGCACCAAAATGAAAGTTGCACAAGAATTGCTAATTAAAGTTTATGAACCCCTGTTTCTGTAAATCGTTTTCCACTTAAAAAACCTGTATTTGAAATAATAGAAAGAAAACTATTCTTTATTGAACACAATTGTATTTACTATCCTCTTTCTTCCACTTGATCGCTATTCCTATTTACGCAAACCTGGGCTCTTTTTCTCATCCTTTTCATTACCTTTTTCACACGATGTGGATTATCTCTTAAAATGTTAACCTCTGCCGTGGTGCGTATCTTCAAGTCATCTAAATTGATTGGAGGAGTTGCATATACTTTGTTTTTCAAATGTCCCCATAAAAAATAATCACATGATGTTAAATCAGGACTTCGGGGAGGCCATTCGATATCATGGCCCACAGCAATTATGCGGTTTTGGAAGATTTCTAACAAGCGTTCCTTTATAATTAGTGATCTGTGAGCCGGTACTCTATCTTGAACCCACCAATAACGATTCAATCTGTTTGAGTACCAGCTCACAGATCACTAATTGTAAAGGAATGCTTGTTGGAAATCTTCCAAAACCGTATGATACATATCTCAGTTTTACCCGTGTTACCATCAGAATCCGAATATTTTTCATGAATGTGCACAAAACTTTCTATTCTGTGTCTTATCTACCGCTAACATGGCCGTGTAAGGGAAGAAAACTCATAAAGGAAAAAATTGAATGTTTTATAGTGATCGGGCGCCACATTACAATGCTTATACAAGGGTGTCCCAGAATCAACTGACCTTTTTCATTTACTAATAAAATAAAAACTAAGAACGCTAGGTGGTACAAACTAGTTTCAATTGAAAGAAAAACGTTTTATGGTTAATTAACTTAGTTTCCTAAATACACATCAACTGGATAACTAAATTTCTAGTTGGATTTCAAAGCCTTGCTTAACCATCATGTCTGGAAACTGCTAAGGAGAAAGAATATTAATTCTATAAGTGTACCTGAGGTCATTTTCAGCAACAAAAGTACAGCGTGATTACCAAATCCAGTTTCTAACAAGAACAAGTCTTTCTAAAAAACAGATTTACATCTTTCTTTCGTAAATTCACAGAGACTGGTAGTGGTAATGACAGATCACGATCTGGAAGATTAAGATCCACTATACGTACTGAAGCTGTCACTGGCAGTCCCTACAGATACTGCAGATAATCCTTCAACCTCCAGTAGTAAACATTCAACTTATTTATTTCGCGATCGTCATTACGAGGCATTTTAAAGAGTGACCTGAAGTCGTACAAAATCCAAGTGACCCACGAGATCTTGACTATTAATCCTCAACTGCGTCTTAATTATGCTGAATCTTTTCTTCACTTGTGCGAGGCTGCCTAATTCATTGCAAACATCATATTCTGTGATGAAGCCCCTTTTCACTAGTCTGGCCATGTTAATACACATAATTCGAGGATTTGGAGCTATGAAAATTCACAAGAAATCTAGGAAAAACCACTGCACTCTCCTCGTATCACTGTGTGGTGTGGAATAACTGTCTCTACTGTGTTTTGTCCATTTTTTTTTTAAATGATGATGGAACAACTTCAACCGACTGTTACTGGTGAAAACTACCGAATGATTAGAGAATTTTTAATTCCAAGAACTGAGAGATAAGTAGGCCTGCAGAATACTTGGTTTCAACAAGACGGAGCCACGAGCCATACAGCAAGAGAAACAAACACTGTTCAGTGTTTTCCAAACCGTTTTATTTCACGGTTTAGTAACATCCCATGGCCTCCTAGTTCTCCAGATTTGACCCCATTCAATTGTTTTTGTGTGGATACATTAAGTCACGAGTCTATGTCACAAAAACGTTAAATTTGCATGAACTGAAAAACGATATCATGAAATTGCTCAATTTTCGCCTGATACACTAAGCAATATCATGGAAATGACAGTGAAAAGAACACAGAGTTTTCAAAAAAAATCATGCTCATCATTTAAAGGACATTGTTTTCAAAAATGGTGTTAATATATCATAAAAACGTTTTTCTTTCAATTGAAACCAGTTTTAACAACTTAGCGTTCTTAATTTTTGTTTTATTAAGAAATGAAAAGGGTCAGTTAATTCTGGGACACCCTGTACTACATGCATACCCGTTCGGATTTGAGTTCAATATTTTTTCTTCAGTAATTGATAGGAAGTAATGGGACGGACACACACAGATACAGTGAGATACATTGTCTATTATATATGTAGATAGTAACTTGACATGTTAATAACACAAAAACTATTAGCATATCGTGTTTTTTGACTGAATACCTAGTAGGGTCTTTCAATTTAACTGACCCAACGAGTCCCTGTATGCACACAGAGTGGACCCCGTACGTGGCACTGACTACATCCTCTCGCTCACATTCAGGGATGGTGCCTCTGGGTCTGTTGTCACCAAAATGTGAGTATGTACTTTTTTCCTGGCTCTGGGCTGAACCAACTGGTGTTCCAATTGGTGTCTGTATTTGTGTTAATTGTAGCATTGTTTTATTTTTTCAGTTGTGCCGTATATTAATAGATCAGTGTCGACTATGTAGATTATAACTGTCTAGACCAGTGTTTCGATGCCATGCATGTTGGAGTTATTTCAGGCTGGATTATTAGTGTCAAACAGATAGATTTTATTTCTGTACGTTGTAGGAAGTATTAAGTACCATCTGTTTTAATGGTGTCAATTAATAGTGTGTGCTCTCGTCATATACCTCGGTTTATGTTCTCATCAAGAACTACTATAAACAGGACGTGCACGGCCATATAGCTGACTGCGCTAGCGGAGGCCGGTTCACTGAGCTGAGTGAGCTCAGTTAGTCATCAACTGTCAGAGTGCGAGCTTTGTCGTAGTCTGTCGCTTGGTTTGAATCGGACATTGTTGTTTATTTCGAGGCACATGGCTGCATTTCTAAGTGGATACTGTTTGTTTACAAAGTTTATTGCTAATTATATGTATTAAAATTGCCGAACAAGTTTGGGGTTGTGAACTGTCGGGGTAATTACTATAAGGGGAACAGGCGCCGCGTGTTTTGCCTGCTGAAAGAGCAGTCTGAGAGACAGAAGTGGCTTGATGTGATTCCACCTCGTGAAAACTTTGTTGTTGTTCCAGACAAGTTTTTCATTTGTGAGATACACTGGGGTACTGACCCACCTTTGATCAAATTGCATGGTGGTTCTATGCGACATGAAATCCCTCCCAGTATCTTCAATGTGCCTGCTTCGTGTCTGCCATCTGCAAAACCTGCACCTCGCCCGGCGAAAGTTGAAGACCAACAACTGAGGTATTTTCTTCAGAAGGATAAGATTACTTCATTTGATGCTTTCAAACCTGAACGTAACCTGCAGAAGCAGTATAAGAACTTGATTATTTCAAGATCGAAAGAAAGGCTTGTGTGTTTGTTCATGACCGACTACTTCAGTGAGTGCTGCCTGTCTGTGATTGTCGAAAACAAGCCCACTTTGTGTTCCCTACTGACGTTCAGTACGTTCAAGAACGGCATTAGTACTACTGTTGAAGATACTTCATCCCAACAATGGTTTGAGATCGTATACGCAGTCCGACGAAACTGTGTACTTGGCAATGAACTATGTATGACATCCCGTTTGACAAAACGATCCAAAATGTTGTCACCCTTCAAGCTCACACGTCAGCCTATGTCGACACCGAGAAGGAGAACAAGTTGGTATTTTTGACGTCAGTTGGAAGTTTCATCACAGAAGCAGTTTTCCATGAATGATTATTGTTTTGCTCTTCAATCATACCCAAAGTATAATTATGAATAGCTCAGAGACTTTTTGGTGCTGCCATGCAAACGCAAGCTGCAGTACATCACTTCATCTATTGACAAGGACCAGGGGCTGAGGGAAACATCTGGCCAAGTCCAGACACTGCAACAGTAAAATGTGTTTCTCTAGGTAGATGAAGTACATATTGGCCCAACTGTTTCATTTTCTGGCGGGTTGCTGAGTGGCATGGCCGAGAACAACCGAGACTGCAAGGCCACTTCTATTCTGTGTGTTATGATGAAGTCGCTGCACAAAGGGCCTAGTCTGATGATTTCTGACACCCGTCCACAAGCTAACGGCAGCATACCGGCTTGAGCGTGTGAAGGAGGCTGCAGCTGCTGTTGAGAGGGCAAGTGGACGTGTCATCGGGTCTATTACAGACCACCTCAAGGTGAACCAGCAGTATTGTAAGCTGTCTGAACGACTAGGTGATTGCAGTGCTACAGCCAAGCATCCTCTTGACAACGAGTGTGTCTGGTTTCTCCTTTTTGACACAGTACATCTGCTAAACAACTGGAGCTACATTTGCTAAACAACTGCATCCGCAACAACTGGATCAGTGAGAAGGGCCAGAAGATCAGTCTTGACAATGAAACAACGGCATCATTTGCAGACGTCAAGGAACTGTACGAGTCAAAGAAAGGCAGTATTCTGACGACTACAACACACTCACTCAATTTGCTGTCAACCCCCTCAGAGAAAGACTAGCAGAAGAATGCAGTCCGTCTTCAGACTTCTGTCAAGAAGGCCCGGTTGGCTGACTAATCGCTGCAGTTTGATAGGTTTTTGCTTCTATGTCTGTTTGTTTATTAATGTGAATGTTTGTATTTTTGTTTGTTTGGATTGGAAAAGTTTTAAGTATAATTCATTTTGTAAAGTCTAAAACTGCAGCAACTCAGATTTCTATGCAGTGGCCACTAAGCTCATACAATAATACATGTTAAGTCCGGCTAAAATTGATATTTCAAAGCATTACAAAGCTTTAAACGATTTAAAATTCTCTGTAAAACCTTATTATCCCATCTATTGCTTTGAAGAAGTAATTTTTGATCAATTTGTCCAATAGAAAATGTTATGTTATAAAGAATGCAATGGCCTTCGCTAGCGTAGTCAGCTATATGGCTGTACACGTCCTGTTTATAGTAGTCCTTGGAGCTCATGTATATTCCTAACTAACCACCGACAAGTTAGCAACGCTTGTTGAGTACTTAATTCAATAATTTTTCTTGAAACACTGGCGTATCGTGCTATTGACCTACACCGTGGTCTTTGATGCTAAGTTTTCTTATTTCATCGCGAAATATTTAACCACATTTTTGATATCCATCGCCACTGTTGAAATGCTCTTCGAGAGAAATGAAAACCCAACGCAATCCTACAACTCAACCTATCATCTATTGAATTTATTTTTGAACATTACTGCATTACAGAATTTCTATTATTTATTATTTTTAATCATTGCTAGTACAGCCCGTTGCTGTAATGTTCATTACTCATTTGAGGGTTGTATGTACGCATCAATAATAGAAAATGGTTAATTCATGTAATTCATTTGTAACAGCGTGGAGGGATCGCGGGGCATCGTCAACACCGAATTTATCCCCATGCCTTTTGTGAACGAGAATACGAAGCTCACGCTGCTGGTGCCTGTCTCTGTGCTGTTCATAGAACAAGCTCTGGGTTTCATTGACAGGTAGGCCCGCATGTTATGTGCATATACCGGACTGCCGTGTAATTTCGACTGTATTTCTGCTTATGTTGTGAGCAAATTTTTTTATCAAGTGTTGAATAGGTGTTTTGTCACTAACGAGCTGCTCGTCCGATGAAGTAACCCTGCTAAAAAGTTCTCCTTTTGAGATTGCTTTTACCGGTAGCCTGAGTACGAAACTCTTAGTTTGGGTCCCCCTGGTGGAATGCAGCCATCCTGCTAGTGTTGAGTACTGTTTCTTCAGCGCTGTCTATGGTTGCGCGTGCCTCTTTTCAACAGAAAAACTTTTTTTGAACACCGTTCTCCGAATGTGATTTTGTGTACAGTATACAGTACTTAAATATAATCAGTGCTCTACGTTGGAGTGAATCACATTAAATGCGTGTTGAGTACAATTTTCTTGAATTACGACAGGCGTTCGTTTAACGCATTGCACCTTGTTGCGCATGATCTTATTTTGAATGCATGTCTTGAAGGAAAGTTTAACAAACTCTACTATTTCCCGGTTCGAAATCGGAAAAGCTTTGAAACAGGTGCTGTGGCACATAAAAAAGTTAACGGGTGTATCATTTCACCTAATGAGGTGCAAAAACAGCCATTCCTATCATGAAGAGTTCATTTACCGTGCAGATGGCAAACATGTTTCAAAGCTGGTTACACTGATTGTTGTTACTCATTGCACCGTCGGTAGGACCTTTACGAGGTCTCGTTCATGTTGTGCATGTGTCCTTATGCTGCAGGCCTGTATTGTGGAGAGTGTTAGCCCCGCACCAAGCTTTGCATGACCGTTCTGCCGCAGTGTCCTGCCTCCGAATTTCAGGTACTTCTCCTGCACGTCCTTTATTTGCTTTCATTCATTCTTTACCATTTGTTTTGTTAGGGCTTGTTTAGTTCATGATTACTTGGTATTTATTTTATGCTTTCATTATGACTAAAACCATGACCATAGCATTGTTTGTTTTCGTCATGGATTGTTTATCAGTTGTTCTGTAAGTGTTTGTTTAATTCATCATTACCCGTTATTCATCTTATGTGCTTGTTATCTGACTGAAACAATGACCTGACTTGTCCATAGTTAATTATGCCTACGGCTGTGTTGTTTTCATTGCTAGATTACTTGGTAAGTGGTTTATGCGGGAGTTTTTCGACCGCAATGAGAACTCGATAAAGTAGATGGTGGTGTGTATGAGATTACTTTTTCAACAGTACACTAGAAGTAATTTGTTCAGAAAAGAAATTATTCATAGAGAAATTGATGCCTCTCCTTTAAAAGGTGTAGATTGGGAGAAAATTCTCATTTTTTGAGTTCAATGATGTGTTCTAGAATGCGAAAGGAATATGTTAAACTAGACAGTTCCGGTGGAAATTCCAGGATTTAGATTCGACTAATTTGAAATTATTATAAAGATGAACGAATTTACGACGAATTATTGTTTTTTGAATGAATATTTTTTATTAATGTGTAGAGAACTACCAGACTCTATCATATCTAATGATAACATGGCCCAGATAGTACCCGTTGAAATTTCTTGGTTTAAAAGTGCTTAAGTGATAGAATGAAGGATCTATGAAACATAATGCATTTTTCAATTTTACCCGTGGTACCATCAAAATCAGAATATTTTCCTCGAATATGTATGTACAGAACTTTCATTTTTTTATCTTACCTAACGAACACATGGCCGTGTAAGAGAAGAAAGGTAATAACGGGACAAATGGTGTTTTATAGTGATCCGGTACTTTTGGTGTCCACAATACAATGCTTGTCATACATGCATACCCGTTCTGATTTCAGTTCAATAATTTTTCTTCAGTAATAGATAGGAAGTAATAGGACGGACACACGCAGCTACAGCAATATGGAGATACATAGTCGATTATATACAGTATGGGGGCAAAATAATACAACACGTTGATTAAATCGCCAGATTGCACATTTCTAGACCACGTACAATTACGAAAATTGGACTATATATAAACAATAGTATAAAAAGGTTAATAATATATCTAAAACCCACAAATATTTAATAAAGAAATTTATAGGAGCATGTATAATAAATACGTGAAAAAAGTGTACAACACATTTTGAGATATGCATACATTAATGCTTCGTTGCACAGCCCTTATTATTAATTATGGCTTCGAGACGTTTATAGTAGTTCACTACTAGCCTTTTACAAGTTTCGGCGTAATCTTATTCCATTCTTCAATGCAAATTTCTTTGAGTTCAGTGACGTTATTGGGACCTCTCTTCTGAATCTTTAATTTCAATTCCCTCCACAAGTTGTCGATCGGATTCATGTCTGGGGATTGACTTGGCTATTCTAAAATGTTCATTTTCTTCATCCTCAACCATTCCTTGGTTTCGTTTGTAGTATGTTTTGGATCGTTGTCTTGTTGGAATTTCCATCCACGTTTCAATTTTAACAAACGAGTTGAAGGTAGGAGTTGCTCTTCCAATATTTCGCGATATTTCCTGCCATTCATGGTTCCTTCAATGATGTGACGTTTACCTACCCCTGATGAGCTGGAACATCCCCACACCATGATTAAGCCACCTCCAAACTTAACAGTGAGTATGGTGCACTTTGGTTTATACTCTTCGTTTTGTTGCCTCTAAACATGGTTTGAGCTGTTTCTCCCAAATAGTTCGATTTTAGTTTCATCTGACTACAGTACTGGGTTCCAAAATGCTGCTGGCTTGTTCAAATGGTCGTTGGCATACTTCAGCCTGGTCTTGACGTGACGTTTCTGGAGAAAAGGTGTTCTACGAGGGGTGCGGTAGCGAAGACCTTCACGGCGTAGTTTCCTGCTGATCGCGTGTTGGCTTGCTTCGATCCTGGCCTTGAGATCATCTGTCAACTTTTCACCAGTAGTTTGAGGCCTCTGCACTAGTGTTCGGACCAATTTTCGAGCAGCACGGTCGTTAATCGTCCGTGGACGGCCAGTTCGAGGCTTGCTGAGAGTCGTATTCTGGCATTTCCACTTACGTATTATGGTTTCAACCGAGGCTATAGGAATACTCAGTTGGGATATCTTCTGATATCCCAAACCTTCATTATGGAGCTCCACAATACGTTCGCGAAGATCTTGGCTGATGTCCTTATTCTTACCCATGCATACGACCTTTCAGACCGAGAGCCGCTGTACCAATGACACGTTGTTGGAGGTGAATGCTGACGAAAGTTCGTTTGCGAAATAGTAGAATGTATTAGAACATTCTGGAATAATCGTACAATAATTTTCATGTATGATATCGTGAAAAAAGTCGAGTATTGTAAACTTTTGTTCTCGTATTTACTATACATGTTCCTATATATTTTTCTATTAAATATTTGTGGGTTTTGGATATATTATTAACCTTTTTATACTATTGTTTATATATAGTCCAGTTTTTCGTAATTGTACGCTGTCTATAAATGTGCAATCTGGCGATTTAATCAACGGCTTGTATTATTTTGCCCCCACTGTATGTAGATACTCGTACGCTACGCAGGGTGGTGGGCAGTGCGGCGGGTGGTGGCGGGCAGGAGGTGCTGCGGGTGGCAAGTGTGTCCCGCCTGCGCGCCACCACCTCAGGTGGCAGGAAATAATGGGACAGACAAACGCAGATACCGAGAGGGATATACATAGTCGATTATATGTGTAGATATAAAATTTGTATGAGAGTGTGAGTGTTCGATCATTTTTGACGGTAAGAACTCTCAAGGACCAAGAGAATCATAGAAAAAATCGTTCAGTCTGCGTAAAAATCAGTAAAATGTTACGCCAGTATGAAAGCAGTAATACGATGTAACAAATGAAGTGCAACGGAAGATAGATGAGGGGATCGAGTTGTCGGAGAGGATAGCGCTCAATGTACAGGTGGTTCGAACATAAATAAAAATGTTAAGTGAGCAGCGTCTGTGAAAAGTGTTGAAACTAGAAGTAAGAGGAATGTGTCTTAAAGGTAGATGGATTTATTAGTACAGTAAGACTAGATAATAAAGATAATGTCCTTGAAGAATGAACTACAAGTGTAAGAAGTGTAACCTGAAAGATTGAGCGTGTACAACTTAGGTCTTTGGTCGTAGCTGCTTGAACTTCCTGTCAGTTATCTGATTCGTCAAAAACAAGACCGGGGACCAGTGTCGTGAATCGCATGGCTCCACTACTAGCGAGCCTCACGACGAGGCTAGCTGTTGGGACAGAAGAAGTGAATCCCGAGCGAGGCTAGCTGTCATTAACCAATGAGCGGTCACGCTCAGGCAGCTGTGTTCAGCCAACTGCCCTAGATAATGGGGCTGCAGTGCTCGGTGTAACACTGCGCTTCAGAAGTCAACATCTTCACCAAGACTCCTTATCTGCCTCTAGAAGTTCTCGACTTAAGATTCCCATCGTACTCATTACCGAGCCCATCCATTACGCTCGTACTCACGCACTGGTGGTTGAGATATTACAGGAGGCTCACATTGTAGTGAGATCAAATTACTTTAGTTTCGAGCTTCTTAATATATGCATCGAACTTCATCCCTGTGTCATTTATCCTGTTGGGTTACTCAACGGTCCCTTATCCCCTCAGACACTCACTCCAAGTAAGACAAAATCAAAAGAGATATTCTATTCCGAGTCTAGAAATGATATTCATTGTCAGCTCGGAGCTAAGAGAAGTTTGAGGGTTGGGACTGAAGAGTTATAGCGATCACTATACCAGCGTCGAAGTGTAGTATGTATAGCTGCCATGTATTTTAGAACAGGCTATAATTTTTTACACCAGGTGCCTGAAAAAGTTCTTAAAGTTACCTTTTAATTCTCAAGTCAAAAACCTCGTAAACTTTTTTCGGGCACTTTATATTTGTGTAGTTATAATATCCATCCGCGTAACTGACTGAAAAAAAGTGATAACATCTCTTAAGTTACTCCTTCTCAGGTTCATAAAGAACAGGAGCGTGTGGCCCAACTGCTCTGTGTTGCTGGTGCTGCTGCTGCCGCCTTCATCTAACAAGAAGACTAATGCATTTAAGGTAGGAGCTAAAGTCGTTCAGGGACTCCATACTTTAATATTATTCAAAGCACCTCGCTCTCTGTACCTCCTCACTGTGCAGCTTGCTATACTGTCCTTTCCTCTTTCACAGCCACACTTCACTGTAACGTATTCAACGCAAAGTATTTATCTCATTATCTTCCATGCTATATATTCAAATTGGGTAGTTCCCTTGGAAATTGTACGGTTGATATTTGATTAATTTGAAATTATTATAAAGACGAATGTATTGAAGATTTATGACGAATTATTGTGTTTTAAATTAATATATACACAACTTCCATTCTGCATCTTATACATCAATAGCATGGTGTAGATAGTACCAGTGGAAATTCTACGGTTTAAAAGTGATAAAATGAAGGATCTATGAGATAAAATAAATTTTTCAGTTTTACCCGTGGTACTACAGGGTGGCGCATGAGTAACGCACCCTTTTAAAAAAATTGATAATAAATAAAGTATTACCGCAATATACACTGGGTATCTGTAGACAGGATACGACATGTAAATAAACCCCATCGTTATACCTTTCATAGTTAATTTATTATTAATTTTTTAAAAGGGTGCGTTACTTATGCGCCACCCTGTATAAGAATCTGAATATTTTTTATGAATATATACAGAACTTCTATTCTGTATCTTATCAGTCATTATTTATTATTAACTATAACCTTATTATTCCCAGCCTGTGATAGACGCTGCTAGTGAAGCATCTGGAGCCGACGGCTTCTTGAAAACTGTGAGCGTCATGACGTCAGCTGAATCCAGCCACATGGCTGAGCTGGCTGTCATGGATCAGGTGATGATTTGTAAGATCTGGATGACTGACATGGCGGAGCTGGTTGTCATTTTTCTTTGTGTTTGCAAACATGGATAAGAGGAGGGATTAAGATAACTCCTACTAACACGTGGAACCCTCATGCCTCCTGAGATCTTGATCAACGGTCTCGATAACACTAGTAATTCAATAAAATGCACGCTTTCCAAATGTCTTTAGGCGCAAATTCCTTTGAACCAAGCAAATCACACTTTCAATCCGGTCAAGTTTTAGAAGACTCTGAAGACAAAATATGAAAATGGTAACAGGAACGAGATATTTAGTTCATTTTTGTGTTGCTACCCAAGCCCTATGCCGTCTAAAATTATAACGGAGTTCTAGTCATACTTTGAATCGGTACTTTGTAATACCGGGAGGTGTTTTTCATGAATCAGGTTTAAAGTTCTAGGTGTGTTCATTGTAAATAAAACCTCCATGTTTGCAGGTGGTGCGGAAAGTGAGCAGCGGTTCGTTGGTGTTTGTGGTACCCTCCACGGCCACTTTCACAAATGAGGTGCTCAATAGGGTCCGCATGAACACCATCCAGGGCTGGCAGGTCAGAATAACCTACAGCTGATAATTGAAACTGCTCATGACGGTCTCAGTCAGACTACAACACCGAATTATGTTAAACTATCCTGTATTTTCGTAAATTTTCCTGGAGTATGCCATAATCGACATAATTACCGTTAATATAATAACAAAATTAGATTAGCTGGAGAGAACTCATTCGTATAAACTTGGATTTTAATGCAGAACCAATGGTTAGTTTCTCTCAAGTAATTATTTCTTGGCTCTTAAATTCATTGAGCGTATTCATTGATGTTTCTTGAAAAGAAGTGAAGCTTCATTTAATTCTTGCTATCAGAGAGAACGATTCAGTAGTGTGATTAAAAAAATGAAAAATTTTCCTGTCAGCTTGGGGAGATTTAAAGAGCGTTCTCAGTTTTACAGATAGAAAATTATATTACTCATTTTATTATGTATTTATGTACGTAGATTGCTACTTGGTCACGTCTTTGAAAGAGGCAGCCAGAAAATAAAATTAGTTGCGAATGGAAGTTGGAAGATGAGAAGCACAGGGAAGGTTCTCAGTTCCCTATAGTGCTCCTCTTGTAATAACTTGTGATGAGTATTGTAACTAGTGTATTTCTGCTGAGGTTTTGGACTAACCATGTCATTAAGTTTATTTTTTATGCCTGAACGTTTTTTCATCCTATTTTTGTACAGTAATAAAATTTTAAAATTGCTCATTCGAATATAAGCTAATCTTGGATGTATAAATACTGGTATTATGTATGCAGGAATAAGCAATAAATCTTGCGTATTGAATATCGGAAAACCTACCACTTTAACACTGTTGTCCTTTCCTCCCGTACCGTAGGTGATTCTATTGTTTTTAGGCTGCTGTTGACTACAGCAAAAATGTGGTACAAATTGGAATCCTAGCGGTTGCACGAGGGATTTTAGCCTTATTTTTCTTTGGCCCTCTAGTTCTTCAGTCCCGTGATGTACGGGCTGTACCACCCAAGCGTGGTCGACGATGCGACTTCTGCAGCGTACATCAACAGGGATATCAAGAGTACTCTGGGCCATTACCTGCGATACGACTTCTCCGCCATCAGCTTCTACATGAGCGACTACGTGGCCGGTAAATAACTAATTTGCAGACACTTGTGATCACCCGGTGCATAACTTAAATTTTTTTTAGATGTTTGGAATCTGAGACTTTTAACAGTGTGTATTTGACTCGAATTATTGGAAGTTCTATATTTACTTCTAAGCTGTTATCGATTTTTGGTCTAGTTTGAATGTAATATTCTTACAAAGTTAGACTCAGTCATGCACTAATGCAGGCTTGTCGTTACTTTTGCGAGTGGCCCATGGAATTCTAACCTCATGCATTTTTTTACAACGATTTGCGATTTTCAGGTTGTTAAACGTGTCTGATAGTGCTCCTCAAGACCACCGTTTAGAATGATGCGCAGACAAAATGATTGAAATAAAAATGATACATTGGGGAAATATGATTCACAAGAGGGCACTCATGGTTTGAAAGGCAGAGAAATAGTAAGTGGCGGAGGATGATAAATTGAATAAATTAAATGTTCAGGGGAACGAACATCGGAGAAATTAGCAGCGTCTAGTTATGAAAGCGATTTTGAAGTAAGAATTTACATGAAGGTATGGTAAGGATAGACCGAGGTTCTGAAGTGTGAATTGATTGGATGAAAACGGTGCTGCTGATCGTGTGTATTAGTATTGGATCCAATGGTAAACCATCATACTGATCCCGCGCTTTGTTAGTGCCAAGTCTGAGGGTGACTTGGTCACCTTTTTCCTTCTCATGACATCGCTGTGCATTATAATATTTATCGCTACTTCAATCCATTTAAAAAGGTCTTATGTATCTGTATCAATATTGATGATATTTATGGTATCTGTGTTGCCAGTGTTGATTACTTTTTAAGGGTTTCGATATCTGGTTTATCCAATGATAATTTCAACCAGAACTTGCTGAGCCCTTTTTTTGTTTTCCATAGCTCGTAAGCAGTCGTCAAGGCTTTTCCCTATTCTCGGGACCACCAGCGGCAGGGTCCGGGGAGATCATGTGACCCAGCAGCAGTGTCGTAAGTATTCGATTTCATTATATCGCCTTCTGGTGTCATACTCGTCATGTCACGCACTCAGAGCACCCGAACCTTTCTTGCGAATGCCTTACGATGAAGAAGAGTGTTGCTCTACTCGTAAATACGACTCGATCGAAACTCGAGATACAAACACGAAGTCACTGAGCGTCGAATCGAACCCTGCTCGCAAATCGAACTTCGTTCGCAAGAATGAGCGCCCCAAATCTGACTCAGTTTCGGACGTCCACGTTGCTCCCAGATTACCCGTTAATCGTCTTTTGTCTGACGTATCTCTGTTGCTCGGCGATAGTCGTGAAGATAACGACGCTGCATTTTACCACTACGTCACTGACAACTTACTGTCTCAGCTGCAGCCGTCGTTTCGTAATAACACGTTGAACGACTTTCGAGGTGACGGGCTTTGCTACGAAAAACGTTTGGACAGCTTTGGTACGAGGGTGCAGCTGAGCAAACTACTCATGGAGTACGATGATAAGTATGGTAGTCTGTCCAACTAGAAGCTCGTTAGTATATCGCTCTCAATGTTTCAACATTCAGCCATAGTGAGGCATTCTGAGCAGCGTAGGCTGACGTTTTCTTCAATGTATCTTTGGTAAATCGCGTCATGAGGTGTTATCGATCGATAATAGATCCCCCTGAGCTGCTGGCGTGATTCAAGTTGTATGATAGGTAGATCTCTCGTTCTGACGACCTAGCTCATCAGTGTTCTCTTTCCTGTGTCTTTTCATCTTTCGGGAGCGAGGTGAACTCCATAGGCTGAACTGCCTCCTCTTATAAGAAATAAACCGTTAGAATCTTCTTTAGTGTCATTGGTGCTACCATCTACTCTGTCCATTGTTCACTTCTTCCTTTGACTGCTCACGCAACTCCTTTTATCATACCTGTTCATATATAGGCGAAGACTCAATGTATTATACTTGAAAAAGATTTTACGGAGTATTGGGCTTTGTAAGATAGAAATTGGCAGTTGCGTATGTTGCCACAGTAATAAGCTTATAGCCTGCCATTTCATTCAAATTCTAGGAGCTTCCCAGTTATGCAGCTTTTCTTTCAAGGTCATATGTATGACAGCACACAAACGAATATTTTACTTTCAAATTTAACATTGGCGCGCGTTTCCGTGTTTTTAGTGGACATTTCTCCATCAATCAACGTCTCTCTCATTCTATCTGTAGTACCTCGGTTCAGCCATCACACAATCATTTTTCAGCCCCACCTGAATGACAAACTAATACCCACTTTGCTTTCTGTTCCGAACCATTCTATACTATTTTATGTAAGAAACTTCACTGCATTTAGTGACTTTCATTTCAATTGAATCCAATATTTCTTCCATTATAGGCATACGCCTCAAGACTCATAAAACTTTAAAGCACATTTATTCCCATCATCAAACACTTCTCACTGAAATACAACATGTAACCCGCTTCTGACTTGTCTATGCCGCCTAAAGCCTTTCAACCTTCTCATCGATGTCTTAGTGCCACTTATATTTTCACTCATTTCTGCTCTAATATACACTTAACTAATTATAAACAGACGTACGACTCTTGATTGACTGCTGCATACAAGTGAATTTCTACTTCTCTCATACAAGAGAATCCCTGGTGCATGCTAACGACCATACGGTAAGGTACCTGCAACAAAACACATTTTCATTTGTTCCGATACGGTTGCGCTATCTTCCTGAAACTCAACTGTGCATAGTGATTTATCTCGCTCTTCAGGCCCAACCCTCATACGTCTCTTAGTTCTGAGCCGACATTTGAATATAGTTTTCTTATCTTAATCGCAGTGACTGTCTGCTGGGAGAGTAAACAACTGTTAAGGAACCCAACACGGGAAGATGCCCATAAAGGCAAGATGAATTTATCAGCTTGTATTTAGTATTCCTTAAGCTGTTGGTTTTTCTGTCGTCTTCTCCGCCCTTTTCCACAAACGTCGAGTACTATCGTACAAACATCTTGCCCGTGGAGAACCGGAACGTAGAGTCCTTTAGAGTTCAGTTATGCAGCATCTGTGGTTACTTCGTTGTTTGCTCTGTGGTTGAGCTGTGAGTCGAGTTCTTGAGGCGAAAGAGGTCTTGCTGGAAGTTGGTGAAAGGTAGAGAGCGCTTGGTAGATAGTAAGCCATGCCAAGACGTCTGGCTTACATAGGTGTTTTGAGGCAGGCCAGTCGCTGCTGATCCGCTGATTAGCCGACCGTGAAGCGGCGGTCTCCTGTATGGTATGGTATGTATAGCAACGAGACGGAGTCTTATGTACGCTGCATCGAGATTTTTTGAATGGTTACTGATTCGCTCGCTCTGCGGTGGTGGCTTGCAGTATGGTATTGCTACGAAACGGAATTTGTAGTGTGACACAGCGGCTCACTTTGCCAGACTGTTTATTTCATTTCACTGCGCCCATCATTTCCGAAACATTTATTCTACTCGTTGATTCCCCTTTTGCAAATATTGGGTTGTCTGGAAAGTTCGTGCCGATTTTTAGTAGTTCATCTTTCAACGTATTAAGAACATGATTGAGTTTGGAAAGTAAAATTTGACTACACCTCCATTCAGAGCACACCTGATCCTTTTCTGTTTTCTTAGAGGAAAAATCTATCACTCACAACCAAAGAAATATACGAGTTTACAGTGATCCATCAGGCTAATACGACCACACGGTTCTTTTGAAACCTGTCAAAAATTGCTGCATCTTGGCTGGGATGTGTAATTCCACCTTCCATATTCACTAGATATTGCTCCTTCGGATGATCATTTATTTCGGTCTTAGCAGAATAGTCTCAATGGTAAAAGTTTCAATTTCTTGGATGACCTAAAAAGATACCCTAATGAATTCTTTGCCATGAAACCACCTCAATTCTGCGATGAGAGTATTTTCTAGTCAAAAGAAAGATGGAAACGCTTTGTGCAACAAAATTGTTCATATTTGGTTGATTAAAAATGTATTGGCTTATATGTATTGAACTTTTTCTCTCCTTTAAAAATCAGCAGGAACTTTCAGGACAACCTGATAGTTATGACTTTAATAATGTTTTATAAACTGATTTTAAAATTAAACTATTATAGTTTTAAGGTGGAGATACCATCGATGAACTTGTGGAAAACAATTTTGCCAAGAAATTCCAAGCCATGTTTTTAGGTGATAACTTTAACATTGGTCAGGTTAGTAGAAGTGCCTTGCAAGTATTTTTATCGTATTGATAGTTACTACATTTTACCCTTGACATAAATTAGCAAGGGGTAGAATTCGGAGTGCCAAATATATGCTAGCCACTCCCGCAGGAGCTTCTTATCGGTCTCAACAACTCTAGGCTCATTAAGAACTACTCAACACCTCGGTACTGAAATATGTCTCTGTTCGTATTTTAAATAATTGCAATGTACAGTGTTTTCAAATCAATCGGTATCTGTACCCGTTTCATTCTCACTGTTACACACATTCTTACGTCGTTGATTGCTGTTTTCAATATTATGCGATGTTTTGACCATTTCGTGTCACATTTCGTTCCTAATTTGAAATAGTGCCAGTTAGCAAATGAAAAATATTTGACGTTGTGGTAAGTTGTTTTAGGTATTCATTTTAGTCATGCATCATCAAAATTTACGACTGTAATCAAAGTTCCTCTGTGATTAGAAGTAACAAGTATATATCTTAAATACCGTACAATTACCAGTCCAGACCTATGTGTGAATTTGCTATGTGAATCCCTATGTGTGAATTTCCAACTAAAACATGAATACTCGGTTGATCTCCTGTTTAGACGTAGATTTTGCTGTGTGACGTGTGTTTATTACATTTGTACAATTTTTACATTTGTTTGTATCTTACCGGTTGAACAGCTCACGCCGCTGGCGAAAGTTTTCCATGACAAATATTTGAGCAGATGTTCCAACGCAAGTCAGAGTTCCTACAAATCTTTTATGTTTGTACGAGTAATGACAGAAAATACTTCCTTACAATGGCGGGTGTAATCCATGGAAAGAAAAACGATTTTAGTAGCAACTCATCGGTAAATCATTCTCAGAGGCAAAAATATAAGAGTGAAATTGTGATAGTAAATGATGTCGCACAAAATTTATTAGTCCCTACCGACAAGCCTGTCTCGATGTAATTAATCCCAATTGTTGTCTGGGAATCTTACATACACTGCTAAACTTAATTTACATCAAACAAAACATTTTAATATGGACGTCGGCGTCTGAAAAAGCCATTGCTTCTACTTCACCAAAAATTTTGCAAGAGAAAATTAATTTCTTCCTTTAGGGCTATTCCAACAGAGAAGTGATGGACAATGTTCAACAAAAAAATACTAGCTTCTAGCATGACGGGTAACAAAACTTAAGAAAATTAAACTATAGTATTTATAAATTCCTGATACTAACTCGTGCTCGGGGTTCTCGGTGCGCGTTACAGTGGTTTACGTAATTTCGAACGAATTGTACGTCAGTAAATATCTCGAAAATATGCAAGTAGCATCACTCCACTATCCGCTAATGGAAAAAACGAAGTCAAAATCAGGAATTTTTCGTTTTTCAGTATTGTTATAAGACAATAGCACGAAACAAAATTCAATACTGGGAAGATTAATACGAGTTTGCTTACATAAGCGTGCTAAAAATTAATAAAAATGCAAGGGTTAAGAATTATCTCCAACTACTACAATAGTTCTCACAAACTCAAATTGAATACAGGAATAAAAGCCAGAAAAATTCTATGAATTAAAAAGCACTGACATAAGGTCCCTAAAGACATGCACCATTCATCCCTTAGCTGGTGACATCGGTGAACATGTTTCACCAGAATAAAAACAGCTTTGAATGTGAGCATAATGACCAGTAAATTTTTTTAAAACCAACTATGCTATTTCAGACTCAATACTGACAAAAGCAAGCAACAGAACTGATATAACAAAATGTCATAAAGCACTTGATTTAATTTAAATTTGCTATTTTTTGAAGTTGCAAGCTAACCTACGAGTCGGCTTTCTGTAGCTCGCGCCAGATGGATTGTAGGTATGTTCCTGACCCTCCTCGTGGGATTTGTCATCAGAGCGTTGAGATGCAAACCGAGACTCTTGGAAAGATGGAGAGAATGAGCCAGTTGAAGTACCTGACTGTTTCATATGCGAGTCACTTCCCCGGGGAGATGGTTTGCCTTTGGACATTCCCTTCTTGATCACTTGTGTCGGCATGAATGGAGACACACTCGCCGACGTCCCATCCACCCAGGAATGTTTGGAGATGTTCGGGCGATTTGACGGCTGTGAACATGAACATGAATATTTAACCCTAGAATGCTAAAACGTAGTCAACCAGAGGAGGATATGACACTCGTTCATTTTTTGGTACAAAGACTTGAAATTCTTTTATCAAATATCACTATACTTTTTTTACCAACTAGGGAATGCTTGAGCCATGTTCTATTAGAAATTATTAATTTTAACCCTACACTCGAAATAATTCTTTAAAATTCAAATGTTTCGTGCATATTATATGTGATAATGTGTGCAGCCAAAAAAAGGGTTATACGAGTCCTTAGAGGGTTATATGAAAGCTAATCACACATCAGTGACTACCACGGCTTTCATGAATGACAATTTAAAATTTCCGTATGATAAAAAAATATGAAATAAACTAAATGGCCTAATATACTGAAAATTTTAAAATAAGTATGTTAATATTTTGATAATTTGTATTACCTTTTTTCTTCGAAGTGGTTAACACCCCTGTCAGGTACTTTCGATTGTTTCTTCAATCGAAGAAAGACAGGGACGTATTAAGACTAGCTCATCGGGGTCTATTCTATAATCTAACGGCCCACACACATCCTCTACTCACTCTGTAGCCCATTCTCATGCATTTGGTACGACAGATGATTTCCCACCGTTGCTTTTACATCAACCATCTATTCATAAACACCCCCGCTACGTTCAAAGTAACGTAGTCTCATTTATAATCCGGTTTTATACTAATACTCAGCTCCTTCACTCCGTATGTATAATTGTACTAAACTCTCAATTATTCGACAACTAATGTATACTGCGCCACTATTAAATTGATGGCAATGCATTTTTCTCACCCCAGTATTTCTCACAGTACGTCTTATTTATTATGTCTTGCATTGTTTTATACTGTTTTATAAGAGGACAATACTAAATGATCGGAACGATTCAACTTACAATATCGAAACAAATTATTTTACCATTCCATTATTTTAATTTGCAAATTACTCTTAACGTCATGGCTTATTTCGAGTCGACATACACGAAGCAATCTCTTCCAATAATGTACTAGAATACTTGATCGTAGGGTATAAATGAACACAAGGAAATAATTCTTCCACTTGATTTTTGACAACTTCATTCTTTACTGATAAAAACAAACATCTTTTACCTATGCTGACTTGTAAGCGATTGTATTAAAACGATCATTAGCAATAGTCAGAGTCCCGTCAAGTTAAAGGAGGTTTTTTACTGAAGCTTGATTAAGCAACATTGATGCAGGATGGCTTCCATGGTACTATGTTCCTGACAAAATGTACGTCATGAGCTACTCTCTTGACCCAAGATGAAAAGTCTTCAATGACAAAAAAACTTAGTTTACGACTCATCCATACATCTATAAATACAATGAGCACATATACTCGTATATTTGAACCAAATGTAAATTGCTGACAATATTTGCTCATAGCAATTCTACGCGAATGGAAATAGAACCAAAGTATAATAAAAGTAGCCACAACACGACAGTACTGTCTTCAATGATGACAGCTACAATAACGGGTACACCTCTGTGCTGTCTCTTACTGATGATCTAGCTACAATAAGAGAACTACACCACATTAGTGAACCTCGGTACCTCCTTCCAATGATGCACTGGCTGAAGGCTCCTCTAAATCCATCCACCGTCTGAATTCACCTCAGATAAGCAATGGCTTTTTTAAACGAAGTGAAGTATACCTATATTAATGGAATATAAAACTACGATGTCAAGATTCCTAACCTCTTCAGCATAACCCTAATATTAGCATGGTTTACTGGTATTTCACCATGCTAGTAGGTGCATACCTGAGGGAAAATGATTTGGTTTTTGCCTACGTCGAGGACGCGATCGAAGAGATGCGGCGGCACCTTTCCGTTTGCGTTGCCAGAGCACAGCACCTGGCCAGCAGGCAGCACCAAGAACTTCACGCCTGCATATACGCATCAATATTAATCAACAAATCAATACAAGAATTGCTGTAAAATTAACTACATGCATGTGTCATTTTGTAGCAAAAATTATCCTCAGTAATTTTAAGAAGTCCTACGAGGGTAACTGAATGGAAAACTTCAGTTAATTTAGAATGTGTAGACTATGATCACAAAGATTCATTCAGTTTAAACATAAGCATTTAAATTGCTATTTTTATTGAAGGGAATCTTGTGTGAGCCACCCAAAAATATTCATTTAGTACCCTGAAACACATATGACATGTATCAATAACACGCGCTATCATACGGCAATACAGAATGTCAATAAGGAAAGGCCAAGTCAGGATGAATAGAGTAAAAAGCATTGGGGAAAAGTTGAGAAAAATGAAGTTAATCCTAGAATTATACAGAGGGCATGAGATGGAACTTTGTTTCGTGACATCACCAGTATGACTCTTCAAAAATTTATGATATGAATGAAAAAAATTAAAACTCAGAGAGTTGGTCCTCTCAGTGGCACAATGCCTAAGGGGCTAAATCTGCAGCCATTGAATTAATGTTATTCTAGTATAATGCTTTGCATTATAACATCCTACGGTGAACGAATATTACTTTGTCATATCCTGAACTAGGTAGTTCAGTATACTGCACACAGAGTGTACGGCATGAACCAAACCAAAATTTCACAAAAACATAATTCACCTTCTGCAAGGCACCCGGCCACATCGAAGTAGATGACTATTTCGAACCCACGATCAGAGGGCCGGGCTTTAGAGCTGGAGAAGGGGTCGTAAGCTAGACACGGGAAGTGTTGAGAGCTGCCTCGGTTGAGGCCGTACTGTCGAATGACACTCCACCGATTGAAGTAAGTGCCGTAGACGATGCATTCAACTTGATCAGCGTGAGTTACTTCCACTACTCCTCCCCTTGAAGCAGGCACACCACCTCCTCCTTGATATCCACCCGGCCAATACTGACCAGCAGGATGCGCAGCACCCTGCTGGTGATGTCGATTGGGATGCTGCTGTTGAAGGTGGCGCTGTTGATGCTGATACTGCATCGGTTGTTGCTGTGAGGGACGGTGTTGATTTGGGTGCTGCTGATGATTGTTCTGAGGACGACCGTGTTGCGGTTCTTGCATTGGGAAATCCCTAGGTAGTTCCTGTGAAACCAGATTCTGATGGCTAGGGGTCTTCAGTTGCTCCTGAGAGTTGTGCTGATTGGGTTGCCTCCCAGAGACCGATGTTTGGCGAGACCCAGCTTTACTTTGGGCATCCCTTTGCGGAGACTGAAGCGCCCGCATAAGAATATCTCCTGGTAAAACTTTTCCTTGATATACAGGTTTATTTCTGGTTAAAAATGAAGGGCTAGGCAGCTCGGCAGCATCTGGTGGCTGTTGGCTCTCTTGTTCTGCTAGCCCTACACCACCACTGGCGGAGGCGGGTATTCCAGAATCACAATTCTTTTTGGAAGTTGAAGCTTGAGGTGACGGCACTGGACTACTTGACTGTGGATTTGTCTTCATAGTCCGTAACGTTTCTTTCTCTCGAAGAGAAACTTGTGCCTTATTGTTGAATATGGGAACGACAGCTCGCTTTTCGTTAGTAATTGCTCCAATTGATCGTCTTTGGTTTCCCGAAAATGTGCAAGAAGAGACATTCGAATGAACAGAATATCGGGCGTTGTTAGTTGCTGAGTCATTGGAATACCTGGAATTGTTGCTAGGTTCCTTCCAGTCTCCAAAATTTCCACTGCTTCTTGAGTTGAATTGTTTTTGGTTTTCAGTATACTGTACGCCACCTCCAGAATTCCCAGCGTTCGAGCCGTTTGATCTCCACTCCCTGGAAAAGCTGTAACCACCGTTGTTTGCTCTGGAATCCTTCTGCGCTGCCGATGACCAAGACCTCTGGTACTGATCTGACTCTCGCTGTCGACTGCAAGGGTCAAAATAGCCAGGACCACGTCTGTTCGCGGACGAGCCCTGGAAAAGTATTACATATGTGAGAATATCATACGAGTAAAGACCGTACACGTTTCTCATGTCACCTACCAATTTCGAGTATGGCAAAGCATAGACGATGGAACTAAAAAATTGCGTAAAATTTATATCACTTGGAAACTCCAATTTTTCGAAAGTAAATGCACTAAGAAGGGAGGATCAAACAAAATTAAAGAAACACTTCAACTAGAAAGGTTAAGCTTTCCTTATTATAAATAATATTCTGTTCAGTTTAAAAACAATTATGTAATAACTAAAATTCAAATATTATTTAGAAACAATTCTAATACACGCAACAGTGATAGGTCTCCTCTCCTAACTAGGGGAGAAGAGGGTGCCATGTTAGAGGTCCAATAACGAGCCTTACGATTTTACAATCCTGCGCTTGAACCCGTCGAAGCATTTGTAGCAACGCCCTATAAGTGTAGCAAAATCAGTCACGCTGAAGAAGGGTATAAATAACATTCGACTTTAAAAAAAACAATTAATCTGTCCTTTCAACCGTAAACACCAGAATAATACTAATAATATACAGGGGACGGCAAATAAATAACCCGTTTTCTTTGGAACGTTCTGTTGCCAGATCTATAGAAGAGGCACGCAGTATTTATGTCAATTTACGTTGTTAACGCCCGACACCATAATTCCAGTGTTGCAAAGTGGACGACAGTTTGTCAGGATGGTTCGACGCAAGTTAGTTGCTTCCAACTACCACATAGAAGCAACAGCTGCCAGGCAGGATTATTCAAAGTCTGTACCTCCTCAGATGACTACCATGACTTTGCCTCTTTAGATGTCTGGTGTCTTAACTGGTCCGACCTCAATCCAATGAACTTTTCTGTATGGGTCATAGAACCCCATGCACAACCAAAGACGAATTGATTGAGCGCACCAGTGGTTTTCGCCAATCTTTCAACAGAAGTCGTCAAGCAGAGCAGCAGTGGGTTCCAAGAGCATATCGAGGCTGTGGGTGGCTTCATCGAATAAGTAGTGGCCCGAGAGTCTACAACAGTGGATCCCAAACTTTTTGTGATCAAGTACTACTTGGAGGTCCCGTACAGTCGCCGCGTACCACCTGGTTCGTCAGCCACAAAATATGCTATTTTTTGTCATTAAATTCAACGAATACTACATATTAGCTGCTAATACGTAGTATTAGTTGCATTTTATCTTGCTAAATGCGCTAATAATTAGTGCATTAAGTAAGTGTACTGTTTGAATTTAACGGTGGGCCGCTAGGACAAGGTGGGTGGTGTGTGGCAACAGTTGCAAATCGTTGCCAAATTATCCTGTGTTAGGCAGTAAACATTTTTGTAAAGTAAAAATAACAAAATAAAAATTGTTCATGACCCCGAAAGTGTTCGCGTACCACCTGGAAGGCCCTTGCGTACCACTAGTGGTACGCGTACCACAGTTTGGGAACCACTGGTCTACAAAGACGATCATATAGTTGTTTTTCAATAAAGTAATTTGACTTTGTATAATAGCAGTTTGGTAGAGCCCAAAAAATGAGGTTATTTAACCGCAGGATCTTCTACGCATGTATTTCACCTCCGTATTTTTACCTGTTAAACGTATAACGTATGCTAAGGAGTAACGTATGTTAAGGAGTATAGAATGTGTTTCTTCTACAAGTAGAAGAAAAACAATCAAACTATAGAAATGCAAAAAATAATCCTTGTTATATAATTCTCGTGTTCATTTTTCAATCTATTAACTACAAATGACATTTCTGCATGTATGTCTGTGATATTTTTTTCAATTTAAATCGAATTTTACGTTGGGAGCAGCATTCATTACCACACATTTTAAAATATGTTGGGTAAATTCAGTGTCAATTGTTGATAACTAATAAAATGTGCATGAGCTCGTAACACTTCACTCAAAATGTATCACTTTTCCAGTATACAAAACAACTAGTATTCCTGAAACGAGGCCCGCCGCTCTTCAGTACTTGAGTCTAATTCTTAAAATTTCTTAGCGTTAAGGGGACGAGGCGGTTAATTTAGCCATTATCTCAAAATTTTCACGAATGCGTATTTTTACAGATAATGAAAGATAAACATCTTGCGTAGGTTCCGTAAAAATTTTTGGGTTGTACGAGGACGGGAAAGGGGTGTGGAAGGGATGAGAAGGTGCCCCGTGTGGGGTACGGAGGCAAAGAACGCTGCGTGTGTAAATACAACCAAGTAACAAAGGTGGTGTTGGCTTTGTGATGGACGTCAACAACGGCTTTGTTTTGGATGTGGAAGTGCTCTGCAATTTCTGCCAAATCTGCCACAAGAAGGAGCAACGGCTTTCTGCTGAAGACTTTGCTACATGGAATGAGACCCACACCCGCTGCAGTAAGAACTTTACAGGGAAGAGTGGAGCCATGGAAGCAGAGGTCCGCATGTGGCAACGGTCTCAGGCACGTGGCTACCGCTACAAGCACTTCATCGGAGATGGTGACAGCTCAGCCTACAACGCTGTCTGCGTTATCAACGATAGAGCAGACCCCTTCGGAGCAACCACTGGTGTGAAGAAGGAATGCGCTAACCACGTTTCCAAGAGGATGGGGAGCCGACTACGCCAACTCAAGAGGACGTCCGAGTGCTGCAGAAGACCAAGAAGGGAAGGAAAGTCATGCGGAGCAAACCGGCCGGGAAAGATGGCCTGACAGATGCCGTAATTGATAAAATTTCACGGCACTACGGGCAGAACATCCGTTTCTACACCCTTGGCAACTCTGTGGCTGAGCTACGTAAGAAGATTCTTGTAATTTAATATCACGCCCGAAGCACTGACGAAGAGCCCCGTCACATGGACTGCCCCCCTGGACAGGAGTGGTGGTGGGTCAAGAGAGCTGAGGCAGAAGGCACTACACTTGCGCCCCACTCTTCCAAGTACCTCTACTTGTCTGGCCTCTCGAAGGATCTCCTGGCCCGTGTACTGGAAGTCTTCGTGTCCCTGACCGAACCAAGCCTTCTCAGCAGATGCCTCCTCAACCAGACGTAGAACAAGAATGAGTTCATCCACAGCAAGCTCTGGCGGACGTGCCTCAAGACAAAGTTTGCCTATCTTGAGCGCTCTGTCTTTGCTGCGACTGTCACGGCCGTTCAGCACAACCTGGAGAATGTCCGTGGACACGTCCTTGTGGCTCCTGGACTCATTCTACGAACTGCTATGAAGGCAAAAAAGAAGAAGGAAACGACTCCGGCGAACGGACTACCAGCAAAGAAGAAGAGGACCTCCCATGACGAACCTTCCAGCAGCTACAACCCCGGTGGATCCTAATCTTCACGGCACTCCACCTCCAAAAACACCTCAACACTCACTCCCACTCTGCAGTACTGAAGCGTCTCATGATCTATCAGTATCCTAACCCAGTTGATACATAGCACATGACCTCCTTAGGAGGACCCTGAAACCTTCGGATTCCAAAAAAATAAAATCATTAAACAAAAATTGGCTCTCCTGAAAAACTTAGTTTTAGGGGGCGTGTGGTGATATTGTGGTGATAGTTAGTGGTAAAGTATAGTGATGTGGAATGATGTGTTAACGTGTAAGGATATGTGATACGTTATAAGGATGTGGGAAGGTGAACAGGTATGCGGGGAGTGCGAGCAGTTGGGCCTCAGACACATTAAAAGCCAACGGCTATCGAGCAGCAGAACACAAACAAAACAAGTAACGTGAGCAAGCCTGAGCAACGGACGCCTAGCAGGTGAAATATGTCCTACGAGAGCCTAGAAAAGTGGGAAACATTGAAGACACTAACGGTCAAAACTGCAAACGGCCACAAGCAAGACTAACTGTGAAAGGAGGGGCTAAAAGTTAGGAGGCGTGTTTCTAGAAAACACCAACGTATTATATAAGCAGCAGTCATGGAACCAAGACGGTCAGAATAGCAAGGCGATAAGTGTTAGCGACAGTGCTAGGAGCGACAACGATTCTACAGCGGGGATCTACAAGCTGGGGGAGCGAGCGACATCGGTGCAACAACAAGCAAAAAAAACAGATATCGGTGGGAGGTGAGATTACTTCTGGTATAGAAAACAGAAATAAACTTAATAGGGCATCTCCATCAAGTTATAAGCGTAGTAAGGCAGCTCTATCAAGGCATGCACTTACGGAGGACTTTTCTCTCCTTTTAGGGAGGGAGCTACGAGCAACCACTCGGCATTGTGTGATTCAAATGATTATTGTGAGTAGAATTGATCGATTTGAGGATATACGACAACTTTGATTCATAACAAATCTACGTTTTTTTCATGTTTTTCCGTGTGTTTTTCCAGTAAATGTTAAGCTTATTAATTGTGTTTATACCCTTCTTGTGTTGGCCTCACTAATGCATAATCTAGTATTCATGTCAGGTTTGGATTCCTCCAATTTGCGACGTCTCTTTCTCTCGTTATGAAATTGATTGCATTCAATTAACGTAAAATGTGTATGTGATACATTCATCTTGTAAGAATTCAATTAATGCTCGTAATTATTACGTATTTATCCTGTAACCATGTAGAGAGAGAGCACGTTTCGCCACAGGTGCCAAAGCCTAATCCTCCATCATTATTTGATGTAGAGACTTGTGTGAGGGCTCTTTAGGAAGAGCAGAGAGCCTTCTAGACATAAACGTAAAGATATTTACAATATTATAATCAAATCAAAAGATATAGCCGATGAAAGTAAAATAAATGCAAAAAATATAATACCAAAAAAAAACATTTTGAAAGCTAAATATCTATGTAACAAAAAAAAAACAATTAAAAAATGTCTCTCTGTTATGCTGTAGAGGGCTCCTAACTTTCTAAAGAGCGATCACACGAGTCTCTACATCAAGTTTTGAAGGAGGAATAGTCTACGAAAGTTTCCCCTAATATTTTACGCTTTCTTTTTGGAACTCGTTTCTTCTTTCTTCTTCTTTTCTTTTTCCTTCTTCTCTATATATGTCTAAAGTTTCATTGCTTTACGATTATTGGATGAATTCGCAATAAACCCGCCTGGTCCCCTTAACTTAGGCACACAAGTTTAAGCCATAACAGTGGAAGCCCGCAAAAATAGATTACGATCCCGCTTGTTACGACTAAGAAGAAAAAGTAATGGTCTCCTCCTAAAAGGGAAAACTTGCTCATCACTCAAAACGAGATCTCTCAAAATTACACAAACATGAAAAAAGTGATTAATAATAGATGCGCATGATTAAAATAATACAGACCTTCAATGAACAAAGAACGGCCAGGAATTGGCTGTGAAGTGTTGCTCGCTCTTGGCCCTTTTACACACTGAGCCAGTAGGGAACGGAAAAGAACGGCTACAAAGCTACCATTATTATCATTATATTCCTGGTATAACCACTGCACCCACGAAGTACTACCAATTGACACTGACTGTAATAGCAGAGCCGCTCAGTGGCTGGGGCCTGGTCTTCGCGGAGAGGTTGATGAAGGCTGAAGCACACAGTCTGTAGCAGCATTTGGCGGAAGCGGGGCCCGCCAGCGACAGTCCTCCGGGGAAGGCCTCATCGAACAGGATGTCGTAGAGTACGTCCGCACGCTCAGCAGCAGGCTGGATGCCTGCGCAGGAATAATTGAAATCTAATACCAGTAACACTGACCCATGTGAGGTCTTGACTCGCACTTACAGTTGGAAAAAGTATTCAATGGTGTAAATAGCACAAAATTTGCAATAAAGAATATAAAACACACGTCTACGTTTATAATCAGAATTGGTGTTTTTTGCCATCAGCTCTTATATTTCCAAGCATGAAGTAGCCCTTTTACACTATCTGCTATCATTAATCAAGGTGAAGTGACCACACTAATGAATTATTAGCCAGTCGTAGTTTAACTTAAGTTCAGTCAATTTAGGACATAATGCAGTACAGAAGTTAATTCTAGCAAAGCTATCTTACGTACACGTCTTCGTGTACCTGCTAAATAAATGGAAGTCCCTAAAATGCGATTGACCGGAACCAATAATCTCGATTATATTATTCCGGCTTTCGCTCCTAATTGTCGCCCAAATTTTGTACACACACTCAAATGAAGAGGGAAGTTACTCGCGTAATGAAAAGCATCTGCCACCAAACTTTAATTTTAGAGGAGCATTATAGATACTCCACTGGGACGCGCACTGGCACTAACGCTACCAACTGATCACTGCTGGTACTCTTCTAGTTTTTTATGGACAAATACCAACCAGTTACCAAGACGTACCTATTACAGTGCCGCGGGCAGCGAGTGGGACCATGTACCCATCACGGACGTTTATGATGCGGTCCCACAGCTCCGTCTTGACGGGACCGTCTACTGGGGTGCTGCCCTGTAGAGGGTTTGGCTGCACGGGGGGAAAAGCGCCAATCAATGTAACGATTTTTCCGTTTGCATCATGCAAGAAAATATGGACTGCAGAACTACTGAAATTGAAAGTGTAGTAACTGTGAGGGACAGCGTGACCAGTACAAAGGAGTATGTAACTACAATGTATTAATGAGACAGTATTCCCAGTCACCTGTGTGAGAGCATCCCTCGATTACATGATAGTGAGACTAATGACGTATTTAAAAACAAGAATAAACTAGGAATTCCAGAACACTTCCTAAAAGAGGAATTGAAACATGGAGTGAGTATTCTATCTACTAATTAATTCGAGTGTGATAATTTCATGAGTTATTACTAGAACCCAAATACAGAATTGATCAATTTCCTCAAAAGCATTGGAAAACCTGAAAGGAGCATGCGAAACCAAACATATATTTAATGAATTGCTTTGTGAATGAAAACGCTTAGTACGAGGTCACGAGTCTGTTTACTACTTGAGTGTCTCGTGTTTTTATGATGGGATTATGTGAGCAAGTATACATCATGATTCAACAATGAAACCATAGAAACAGAAGCACCGAAGTGTCTCAGAAATAAATCGACAACCATTCCCTGCAGAAGTACAATATCAACGTAATAGCACTGAATACGAAATATAAGCTTCAGAGACCAGCATGGAAAACTTCACTCACCTTGAAGAGGAGATGGGGCTTGACCTGCATCTTGACAGGCTGCGAGAGCTGGAGCTTGGTAGAGTTGTCTATCTCGTACTTAAGTTTGGCAACTGACTCGTCAGACAGAAGCTCTGTGCCCCAAGTCTGCCGCACGTTGCGATTCCCTTCTGATTCTTTCAGCCACTCAACTAGTGCCCTGCATTGCTCGTCACTGCAACACAGTCATAATGTTACCCAAAGCTTGCATTTATCCCTTCACCGACGAAGATTGTATAAAAGTTTTCGCCAAATGTGCATTTTTTTGACACGTCTACACCGAAAAAGACATTTTCATAATAGAATTTCAAACACAAGAAATCAAAACACTAATGATGCAGGTTATGTATCATATCAGCACAAAAATTACTATACAAACGTGATATAAAAATGGACGAAAATGAAACGGTTCAGAGGATTGGAGGGTGTTAACCATTAGTCTGCGTCCAGCACTGTTCGTCACTGGAACATCGATATATTACCAAACCTTTCATTTATCACTTGGCTGCGTCAACGGGGAGGATTTTGATGTCCAAAAAATGCAGTTTTGGGGAAAATTTGGATATACATGAATTTAGTTTCACAGCTTTGATGGATCAACTAATTAAGATATTTTTAAATATCACTTTAGCATCGGTGCGTTTTTCTTGTCCCACGAATTTTTTTGCACTTCACGGTTGATAGTTTGTGGTTACTTCTTGAAATAATTTCATTATTCCTACCATAAGCTTATCTAAACTATGTAACGAAACGAAATACATGAAAAAATGCTTGATTTATCGGGCAGAGGAGAAGGGGGAGGGAGCGTGTTGTGTTAACGAAGAAATTTTGTCAGACTTCGAGCTCTGTTTCCAAAAATTAATGGAAATTACAAATCTTAAAAAATTAAAAAAGTTAGATGATGCCTCACTCATTACTGTGGTAGGGATAGATCAGATTCTACGTCAGCGCCTAATAGGTTACGAAGCTGAAATTTCGATTTTTGAAAACTCGCAGGAGAGAACGGGCTGTCTGAAACGTATTCGAACCAAGTTTAATGTTTACAATTCGTCACTGAGCGTAACATTTTTATTACACATTTACGACTACCGTAGTCAAAGGATTAACCTGAAAATATCGATTTTCAAGTATAAAAGATAATAAATTAATGGAAAATACTCATCCCAGTATACAGTAACGAAGAGAAAATGTTTTAAAAGTTCCTCTCAATGCGTTACGTATAAAGCGTTTCCCATAAAATGAGGAATGACACTTAGCGTTTGGCAAATTTTAAAATCAGTCAAGGACACACTGACAAGCAAACTCAGTAGATTGAAATAACATAAATCAAAACTGCTTTGAGGTGGTTCAAAACTGAACACAATTTCAAAACAAAACACAGAACATACCCGTCAGGCCCAGGAAAAAGTTCTTGCTGCATGACATCATTGCGCGTTTTACTGACGATTTCTATGACGTGTGGAAACTTGCGGTGGTACGACAACAGCAGCTCCAGCGTAGCCTCACTGTAAGTCCAGACGTCCTCCGTACGGTGACTGTACCCTCTCACCTGCCAGAACCAGAAACCAAGGACTTCGTTTGCTCTCGCTATTTTCACGGGAAACAAATTACACAGGAAAGGCCAAATTCTTAACGTGCTTTTGATTATTTATACTCAATGATTTTAATAAATTTGTTCGCAAATGGCTCATAGAAATGTCTAATGAGAGGACTAAAATGATAACAGTACATTATGGAATTACCGTAGTCAGACATAGGCCAACTCAACGACAGAAGAAGTAAAAAATAAGGCCGAATCAATCCTGCGTTAAACCCACAACTGATTGTCTAAATAAGTGGCCTAGCACGGACTTACGAGAATGGAATAGAATATGAAAACAGGAACGAACCGTCTGGTCCACTTTTGGGTCTCTCTGATGCTGGTAAATGTAAAGGCATATATCACGCCCATGCACCTCAATCACTCACAAAAATTTTAGTTACGCACACGCACCGCAATCACACACAAGCCCCAGGAGTTAAAAGTATATGGAATAAGTGCTTTATAGAGCTGAGAATTTTGATCCGTGTCATTTATTTGCGGAAGAATGCTTACTATGATGGTCTTTTTGGATTTAAGACATTACGGATTAAGGTTTCAAAATGTTGGAATTCATCATGGGGCTGATTTTCTATTTTACGTGTTCCGCCATGAACTATAATTACGTCTTTTGTGCATCATAGGTCTTCTAGCAATTGAACAGTTTCAGTCACTCGTATCTCAGGACAAAAAAGTACCGTGCGTTCTACTAACCCTTCCCTGAATTCAATTTTTTGTCCTTCGATAGTGCTATCTCCAATGAGATATGCGTTAGGCTTCTAATCAATCTTTACTTCTTCATTCTTCGTAGTTCCATTTAAATTTCGCATGTTGTTCATAATTTTGTCGAAGTCTCAAAGAGGTTTGTAGATTCCAGCAGGTTGGACATGAAATAGTGGATTATGTTCGTTAGATGATCGTAGTCTTTTCTTTTGTGAAGTTCATTTAGTTCTCCAGTTAGTCTTTCAGTGTATTAAAACGGTTAGTTGTGTCCAAACGAAAGTTTGGTATAATAGACAAGGGTGATCTGGAATTTACGCGAGACAAGTCCTTTTGCCTTTTGTTGAACGTTGAGTGTTGCATCCTTCCGAGGAAGAACCTATATTCATATAAGCTGGGACCTGTTGTAGATATTTCGATTTCGTCTCTAGCTTGCATCTTTCGTAGAACTTCTCTCGGTGCAGCGTGGTCTTTATTTGCTACCGGGCGTCATGTCGCTGGTTTGTGTTTTTCTTCCGTGTGCTTTTACTGTTTCGTACAGAAGCTTTGTTACTACTCCTGCCAAGGGACTTGAGCCTCTACCCTATTTTTAGCAGTAGTTACTTCCAGTTGCACTCCCGTTCTTGGTTGTTTTGTAGGCGGTGAGTCTCTGTTCTTTTACAGCTGAGTGCTCTGCAGACACTTTGTGAGGCTCACTGTGGAGAATTACAATCTATTTATTAATTGTTTGATGTTGGTCAATCGTTTCACTGCGTTGAGGCTGGTTGTAATTCGCAGCTGCTTGCCACAGTGAGTCTCGGAAGACTAAAGCCTTAGTTCTTTGTTTCTCAATTGTTCCTAAGCGCTTAGTCAGTAATGTGAGTTGCAGGCTGTTTTTGAATTTTACATGATTGATAATTTAATGAACGTTTACGATTCACGGGGAGTGTAGCAGAAGCGGCACTCCTTCATATTGAAGAATTGCAAGCTGTACGTAGCCTGACATTCTTTACAGTATTTTACTTTCGCTTTCGAAACTTGGTTGGGTTACATGCTTTATTCCATGTCTAGTTGTTTGCCTTTAGCTGTTCCGTATCTATTTACGGAGTTGGTGGCACGTATAGCGTCAAGTCACAGTCCCGAGATTAGTGTCTAGTGACATGAAAAATTATTATTAGTATCTATTCATTCAATTGAATTTATTAGCAGTAAATATCACTAACACAAAAATGTGAAGGCTTCACAAAAGTACTGCACACAATCACAAGTACAGAGCTGTAGTAGATGGTAATAGGTAGGCTGGCTGGCACTACAAGATGGAAGAGGCGGGAAAGATGCGGCGGACTGCGGTTACGCCGCCTTCCATGCCTATGAGGAAAGTTTACTCCTTCAAGGGTGTGACGCCTCGGTTCGTTTCTTAGAGTAGATTTCGTTCAAAATTTTACCGTTTAAAACTTTTATTTGCCTTAATCATTCGGTTGGTGGATGACGCATTCATGTAAATACAGTGTGATTGATACGTATCGTGAAATCATTTTTCTCTTACACTTCACATAGTTTGAGCACCTCTCTCGTATGTCTGTTCGCGGCAGAAGCTTGAGGATTACTCAACTTCAGGGAACTCAGAAGTAAACTCAAGATCGTGAATCCAAAGGCAAGTTACCTAAGGTTACCATACACTCTTCACTTATTGCGCTTGAGAGGCTCGGAAATGATACGCCTGTTAAGGAGCCATCTCTACATCAAGTTCTTTCGGCACATCCTCAAGTATAGCTTCTACGAGTATTGGCGTTCTTCAACGATATACATCAAAAAATGAATGAAACAGCACTCTTCAAGATACCCTTCCATCTCGCCGATTTTTTGATCTACATGCACTGCGTTACTACTTCAAGTATAACTCATTAGCTCGTGGATTATACTTTCAAAAAATTTCTAGAACTTGCTGTCAATTGCTCTGCTTATGTACATTTTAACCCTTTCTCTCTCCCAGTTGTTTCGCCGCACTTTCTTTCAATCACGCCACTAACTGCCCAAGGAATCGTGCTAAATTGACACCTAAACTTTGAATTTGTCAAACACCTTTTTTATTTCATTCTGTAATCGGTTTCTTCCCTATTTGGATGTTTAGAATTTAAATGCTCATTCAATAAACATAGTAAAATCAATTTTCAAAAACTTTCATTCATCTCTTTGCTTCACCGCTCTCAAATTTATTTAGTTACGTACCATAAGATAAGCAAGCTAAACATGAAAACCTTGAATAAGCTCTTTCTGCTGGTACTGCAGTTACTCGCATACTATTATACCAGAAATTTCTATTGGTACTGCAGTTACTCGCATACTATTATACTAGAAATTTCTATTGGTACTGCAGTTACTCGCATACTATTATACCAGAAATTTCTGTTGGTACTGCAGTGACGCGCATATTATTGTACCAGAAATTTTTGTTGGGACAGCAGTTATTAGAATACTATTATACCAGAAAAACAGACTTGCAGCAATCGATGACCTCGCATAAAAAGTTCGTAAGTAACTTAAAGCAAGTCAAACCTCTTCCATCTTCTTGTTGATGCGGAGGTTGAGGCCGATGTTAACTTTAGATTTGAAGTCGTCAGGGGCTGGAGAGGGCTTGCTGGGATCCCTGTTCGGCACCATAAGCACCGAGCCTGTGATGCGCACCACCAGCTGTTGGGAGACGCCTAGTCGCTGCGCCAGCGCGTACGCTGCAACACAAGCACCAAGGGTAACAAAATAGTAAGGTTTTCAAAGCCTGAAAATGTTGCGTTACATTCGTCTACTAAAGTGTCAGAAAATGCAGTCTCTGGATACGTAGGTCTGACCATTCTTAAGATTGCTCAAAGACCACAACTTTGGCGAATACTGAAAACTTATTCAATAGCGAGTAATGCACACACAACATTTGAAATACTAGATCCCTTAAATAACAAAATGTTGAAAGTTCTTTCTCACACAAAATGGACTCGAGGTCTAGTCCTGGCAAAGGCGTTAGCCCACGGTAATGCGGCACTGAGTGTTAATAAGACAGGCAATTACAAAGTTGGAAGATTTTCTCTACTAAGAGAAAAAGAATTTAAACATTCCATCAGCCAGCGCTTTAAAAGTCTAATGCCAGGGTATACAAAAAACTTACTCGAATGAAACTCGTAATGAAAAGTTCGTAAATATTTTCACTTGGTGGTGTAGAAATAAATTTCTTCGTTTCCTCAATGATTTCTTTACACTTGTAGTTTAGATCAGCTTACGGTAGAAGTAATACAATCATTACAAAAAGTAACCGCTAACTATGATTATAAAGTATACAAAAATTCGTGCGACAAGAAAACAGCACTGGAAGGTACGGAGTGACGTCACTGCCCCTACCGTCCATGTATTTGCAGTCATGCTGCAACGTCGTCTTCAATAGTGCTAGGTTTGGCTCACGGCGTGACTCGATCTGTACCCTGATGCGTGTCTTAGGGGAAGTTTTGTTGTCCGGCAAGCTTTCCAGCACCTAGTGTCATGAGGAAATAAAATAATAATAATTGGAATACAATGCTTCGACAACCCCTATGCACATAAAGGAAAACAAGGGAAGGAGCAGAGAGCAAGGGATGGATGGAGGTGGCAGAAGAGGAGAGGGTACACACACAACAGTGGAAGCACAGATCCAAAATGTTAAACTTGGTAACCTAATCAAAAGCGTTCGAATTTGATAACCCAAAATTACAAAAATGTTTCAACTTAATAACCTATTCAACAATTTTGATATCCTATTTCGCATCATAACTAGCTAAAAAAGTTTCTACTTGGGAACCTAAACAGTTAAAAATATGAACTGAGGGACCCACAGGTCCTTCAAGAAGAAGCCACTATGTATCCCATAGTCACAACTGGGGTCAAGTGGCGAGCGGCTCTTGCTCGTGATGAGAGTCCCATGTTCGAATTTTTCCCCATGCAGTATTTGATTTCTTCAGTTTTCGACGCAGGGGACCTGGCTGATTAATCACCATCAAGCTTTTCTAGCAACTCTGCGAGCTTCTACCACACAGAGGGTGGAACAGCTGCTAATAGCATCATTAATAGTCTAAAGACGTTAGCATTAATATTTGAAAACCAGATGCCCATATATGTACTGTATGATATTTCGGAAGTGAGGTTTGTTTGGTATGAAAACGTACTGTGCCGCAAGCTCCGTAGTGCGGTTGTCCTAACATGAAGACTTTGGTGCCGACAAGGAAGTGCTGATCAAGACTGCAGGTCTCTGGGTGTCCCGGGTCGTACACTGCGATGTCCTGCACCACCGTCTGTGCCAAGTACGCCTGCGTGTGCTCCGACCAATCGTAACTCAGGGAGAGGCCACCCGACGTATTCATCACATATCTGAAAACGAACGTCAACTATTAGGGCACGAGTAATTCAATTTCTACATGACCATCAAGAATTGGGATAGTTGATATACATTTCACACTAGAGCAGTCAAGTGCCAAACCACACCGTTGGCATGTCATGCACATTATAGCTGCCGAGTCTCACCTACCGTCTGGCAGTCATGCACATTATGGCTGTCAAGTCCCACTCACCGCTTGCCAGTCATGGGCTTGCAGTGCACCAGCAAGCTGGTGTTGCCTGCATCAATGCCCCATCTGTTGAGGAGGTGAAAGTTGAGGGCTCTGGCCGTGGCACCAAAGCTACCGTAACTCGACCTCTTCTGCTCGTTCTCGCTGACCTCTTCTATCTGCCCCAGAAGCGTCACTCCATCGGCATTCGTCTGCACGCTCACTCTGTATTCGCTGTTACTCACGCCCACCACCTGAGAGAACGGGTATAGTAATTACCTCAAACACCTGAGGGGAGCCGATATAGTATTTATTTCAAACATCCGAGTACAGCATGTATAATATATGAATAATCCTAACCATTAAGTTCAGCAAGTTTAACCCTCGTGTGGTGTTCATATTGCTGTTACTCAGCCAGTGTTAGTGGGTCTGGTCGACCTGTTGCATTTTGGGCTTTTTAATACCTCACAATCAAACACTTTTATGTTAAACTACACAACAGATGTTTACTTTATCACAATTAGAAGCAATTTAAACAGTAAAAATGTTAGCACTAAAAGTGAAAACGGGTCCCGCATACCCAAACACCACACAAGGATTAAAAACTACCTTAACCACAAAAGTCAAGCAGATTGTTTTTACCTCAATTAACACATAAGAAGGCTAGTACTACCGAAGATAAACAAATTACCACAGCAGTATAATTTGTGTTAGGTAATGTAAGAATAGAGTCTTTCTCGCTGTTCAGCAGAACTGTGCCACAAAATTTACAAGAAAAATATATTTTAACGAAAATAGTGAGAGATCTATTATTTAAACATCTAATGCCTAATGTCAGCCCCAAACTAAAATTGAGTTCTAAGAGCCACTTCCCAACCAGAATTAAACCTTCAAAACTCGCGTTACAATAAAAACTAAACTTTGTAATTCAGGTCAACCTCTACCATTAAAATACCATGAATCGTTCACCTTATTCATAAAATTCAAGTCACAGCATCGTAACATTTTTACTGTTATTGGCCTAGAGAATAAGGAAACATAGTTGGCTTTCTTGTATATACAGAACGATACAAAAATTGAACTTATGCCGGTTTTCTATGCGTCATCGGAATAAAGATATGTTTTTTGAATCCCAGCATCAACTACAAGCCTAAAAGCCTTTTTTCAAGGCCTAAAGCATTTCTAAAAACAGCAACTAGTTGGTTCCTCCAAGGTCTTCCTCTAGCATCACTGAGTCAGCGTAGAAGTAAAAGTCAAAGAAAAAATCAAATACCTTTTTCTCAAATCTTTGCGCACCCTGCAACCTCAAGAAAAATCTGTAGAGGCTGGCTTTCCAGAAATTGAAACTAAATACGAACATTTACCGTACCTGAGCTTCCTTTAAGTGTGGCCATCCAACGAAGACCATCTTGTTGCTGCTCAAGCTAGTGGCCACATCTTTGAACCCTGGTCACAAAAATTCGTAAAGGAATGCATTCTGAATGGTAATCAAACGCACATGAGCCTTAGTACATGTACAGAAAAAAGAGGACAAGGAAAATACAATGATGTTTGACACAAAAAGTGATGCACATGAGTTTCATTAGAAGTACAGACATATGAAATGTACTCAAAAAATGACTAGGCAAATATGATAAGGTCAGAACAACAACCCTGATCTGTTGCTCTACACAAACTACCCATCTCGTGAGACTCGCCAGAATTGCAAAAAAAGCAACATCTGTGTGCTAATGCAAGGGATGTGAACGAACAAATTTAAGAATAATGAGCTACATAACTGCAATCATCATTTTATATAAACTGAAGAATATTTGTTAGTCATAAGTTTTAAAAAAATTCATATTCACTGAAGCATTCCGATGTACCTTGCACAATTGAGGAAAAAATCTAAACGAGTAAAATAAATCCACTAATGCGCTTCAAGTGATAGATTCACGCTGAACTTATAGTAGACTAGCCAACTGGAAGGATTCGTGTGATGAGCCTCACATTGACGAGACGGTTGGGGACAGGCAAAGCGGTCCTGTAGTTCAAGAACGATGCTGTCATTGCGGCTTGCTTGCTGGAACACCTTCACGGAGGCCTTCTCCAATCGGTACTGGAACCACACAAAAACTATTAATTGAATTACATGTTATGTAATGTATGCAACCATTTTTATCTATGAAGTACTTTTGAGTGCAAATTTATAGTGCCACACACCACAAAAAAGTTCTAGTCTGCCAATATTTTTTTCTCAGGAAAAGGAAATGGCAGGGAGCATAGAAAACGCACTACGATTTTGAAACCCAATAGCTATCTACGTAATGATGTTAGTAATAAATAGCAATCACTCTTATCATGCGTTGTAAAAACTCAGATAACAGTAATATTCGAATTTTTAAGCTTGAAAAAGAAGAAATTATAGTAACTTTAGTTTGAGGATTTGAACCCTATGGTTACGACTTAAGCAATGAATATGAAATGAGAAAGACAATGCACCTTACGACATGGGCTCATACTGAATTATAGTGAGCAACTGACCGTGTGTTGGAGGTGTCTGAGTGTGGGGAAGCCACTGAAATAGAGATCGGTTCGTGCACCAGGGCACAAGCCCTTTCGTATTTTCTCTTTATGAATGTCCCACTCGTCCCTGAACACCAGGTCCAGTTTGGCGTGGTTGATGCTCACGTTCGGAAAGTACTCGGGACTCTGCAAAAAGTATCGTACATGAGGTTAGGGCTAAATACTAGCTTATCATTCACAAAATCTGCAGTGTTGGGCAGTTGCACTGCAATTAATTGTAATCACAATTGCGATCGCAACTTTCTTTAGTTGCAGTTGCGATTGTTTCGCAACTATTTCTAAAGAGTTGCGAATTGGGTTGCGGCGCAACTATTTCGAGCAAATTTTACCGCAAGTCGCAACCGTAATTTTGAAATGTTCAAGTTGAAATTTTTTTAAAATGAATAAAAACGAATACTAACTCAAATGAACCTTTTGAAATGAATTAAACAAATAAAAAAATGGCCTTAGAAATCAAGAGTATAGCTACCATGTCTTCCGAGAACAACAGAACGAAAACTGAGACAAATGAAGATTTCTTCTGCTATTTATCAAAAAATTATGAGCGCACCAACAAGAAAAAAGATACTTCAAATGAAATAAAGGAATGGTTGAAAGAGCCTGTCCTCAATCGATCCAACCATCCAGCTATACACCCGACTATTTCCTAACAGTAACTTTATTTCGTGCTTCATAAAGTTCACTAATTCCATTCCCTCAAGTGCTGCAGTTAAAAGGCTTTTATCATTAGGTAAATAAATATTAAGACCTAAACGCACTCGTCTTTCAGACAGCCACTTCGAAAATGCTTATATTTCTGAAATGGAATCAATGGTAAACCAGGCCACTTACATGAACTTGAACTAGGTACAGAGTTTTTACGTTTCCTGATGAGGTAATTAGCAATACTATCCTACTGAAAGTGAAATATAGGAAAAAGGGATTGGCGACGAGAACAAAAATAGGATCTAAGCTCAGTAAGCTGTAAAACGATTTCAAATCCTGTGACCTATCGCAGTCCCTCTTCGAGTTAAAAAATACTCCTTCAATTGAGGAATATTCATTAGTGTTCCAGTGTGAGCAGTACACGCTCGCAACTATTTTTCAAGAAGTTTTGTTATTTAATAGTTGCGGTTGCGACCGCAACTCTTCAGCTTGTGTTATTACGCTGGCGATCGAAACTATTTTTTGTGACTTGCAGTTGCGGTTGAGCCGCAACTATTTTCCAGTTGCGTACCCAATACTGGAAACCTGATGCCAATTATCAGAACGAAAAACGTCCCTGATCATAAAATCTGCCTAGGCCGTTGTTGAAGTCACACAGAGTTAGTTAATTATACTGATAGTCCATGAACGGAATACAATGACCCTCGGTTTGAAGCAAATGCAACCATTATATTTCATGCCTTGAGGTAACTCACATATATTAATATGCAAACTTGCTAAAATGTCCTCAGCTATTCTTTTTAGGACATCACACAAGTATTTTAAGAAGATTATCACACATTTCGTACAACTCAGATATACGTTTACCATTGCACAATGTGTTACACTTTGCTTTCTCAACCATAAATTTCAATACATCATGATACGCTGAACAAAAATGGTTTAAAATATCGAATATTTTATGCACCACATTTAAATTACGCTTCATAGCAGCGTCTGAATCTGAAAAATTGAAACAGTTTAATTATGAGAACAAACAGGACAGTAAATCAGAGTAAAGTAAAGTAGAATAGAGTAAAGTAAAATAGAGTAAAGTAAAATAGAGTAAAGTAAAATAGAGTAAAGTAAAATAGAGTAAGGCAGAGTAGAGTAAGGCAGAGTAGGGTAAGGCAGAGTAGAGTAAGGCAGAGTAGAGTAAGGCAGAGTAGAGTAAGGCAGAGTAGAGTAAGGCAGAGTAGAGTAAGGCAGAGTAGAGTAAGGCAGAGTAGAGTAAGGCAGAACAGAGTAAGGCAGAGTAGAACAAGGCAGAGTAGAATAAGGTAGAGTAGAGCAAGACAGAGTAAAGTAAAGCAGAGTCGAGTAAAGCCGAGTACAGTAAAGAAGAGTACAGGAAAGAAGAGTTGAGTTAATTCGAGTACAGTAAATCAAAGTGAACTAAAACCGAATTAAGCTGGGCAAAATAGAGTTAGCCAATTAAGTGAAATGTAAATCAAAAAAGAGTAAGAGTATAGTGACCTGATATGAACCGAGGTTGTCCGGGGTGTAGGTGTAGACGTACATGGGCCCGTGAGCGGTCCTGCGCTTCTCGTCAGCAGTGAGACGGTGGCTTTCCGACGACATGGCCTCCAGTAGACGCTTCTCATCGATAAAGGGTATCAGCACTACGGCCTCCCAGTCCTGCAGGCATTGCATAGTTCAGGAACTGAAGCAACAGCTCTACTATGTACATTCAAATGTAATAAACACAAAATGCACTGAGTCATCGAGCAAGAGAGATATGCCACGATATAATTATGTAGGTATGTATTATTTTTATAACAGTAAAAATCTATATTGCTTGAAATGGGACATTAAACAATTTTCGGGAAATATATAAGGTTTAAAATAACTGATTGAAGGAAAAGTAATATACAGTTGCTTAGCAGTAGCGCTAGCTTTTACTATACGTGTTGCAATAAATAGTGGCACCATTAACGCTTTTCCAGGTGCGGGGCATTCACGCACTGCAACGTATACATGCGAAACTCAGAGCATGAAATGCAACATAGCTGGCGTGCAACACAAATTCCTCATTCCAGGTGTGGGCAAAGGCACAAATACCACGCACCAATACCAGATCAATAATACAGCACTACTACAAACGTGATAGAAACAGCAGCTGGTTAACATTGCTATTACACAGCATGGTGAATGAATCTGCATTACTTATAAGATATTTGTTATTTGAACGAACTCTGCTTTTAATATTTCAGTATTTTCACACTTTTTCTAGAAGTCCCCTATTGCCCTCGTTAACAGAGCAAAAATAGGCTCCTATATATAAATTACAATACGGTAATAGAAAAAAACGAGCTCTTTAACCTAGCATCCATTGTGCTATTTTAATACCGAAACGCAAGATCGCCACCTGCTGCTTGCCGTTGAGGTCAGTCTCAAAAGTGCGCGGGTAAAAGTCGATGACTGGAGAGTCCTGACTCAGCATGAGATTAGCGTAGCACTTAGGCAGGAGCTTCACGCTTAGGGGCGGCAGAACAGCAAGCAGCTGCTCAAACGGCATGAAGGGTTTACCCATTTCAAACTCCACGGGTGAATTTGCGAAGTTCTTGATGTCTGATATGTAGGGAGCGTAGTGGAAGGGGTAGTACCACGACCATGACTGGATGCCATTATAATAGTAGTGCAGGATCCATTGCAGTCCTCTGACGTAGTTGATTGCTTGCTCGTGGCAAATATCAGCAAACTTTTCATGGTCTTCATACCCCATTTTTTCCATGTAGTAATTACGTTTATGTTGACGAAACTCTTCAGCAATGTTGTCAAGTTCTTCCTCTTCATCATCATCCTCGTCTTCCTCATCGTCTGAAAGAAACAGAGGGTTCTGAATTCCAAGCCTTCGTAGAGTCTCAAAGGTGGTTTCGTTTTTTTTGTCGTGCAAAGAAACACCGGAAAGCCCATCAAATAACCCACTCATATCATCTTCTCCGTCCAACTCGCCATCATCATAAAAGTTTTGGAGTTTGTCTTTGAGGCGAATGTCCTTGCAGGAACCACTTCTCTTGCTGTTGAAGTATTGCAGGTCTGCGTTGAGGTCGCTGAAATTTTCACGATCGTAGTCAGCAAGCTTAGCCATGAATTTCTCAAACCTACCAAGATTCAGCACGCCTCCTTCGTTGAGATAGCCGTCTAAGTCAGGCATGACGTTCTTATAGGTGTTAAAAAGCAGAGGGAGAGCATCTTTGTTGATGTGAAGCGTGGGGAGGTGAGGAATGAAGTCGTTGCCTACTAGAAACCCCATGAAAACCCAGTCGTCAATTATGCATTCCAGATCGTATTTGAACGGCAGTTTGTCTGATATCTCTTCAAACTCGTAATTGATGTACTCTCTGAGAAGGCTCAAATGAAGCAAGTGGAATGTTGTCTCTTCAGCGGTCGTTGTCCGTTTTGATGCTTCTTTGCGTCCGCCAAATTTCACCTGAAAACAATATATTCATGAAAGTTCACTGCGAGAAAACACTGACAATATCATGAGTTTACCAACATTAAAACTCAATTTTTGGTAGCTAAGAACGACAAATATACTGAATTTGCAGGAACAACGATAGATTTAAAAGAAAATAAACGACGTTCAAGAGTCAAAACTTTACGAAGGAAAATAAATACTCGAACTAAAATATTACAAAATTTAAATAGAAAATAATAACATATGTATTGGCTATCAGTTAAATTACCACTTTTCTCCAACTATAGCAGTGTATTCAATGCTCACAGCAAAATATTCAGCCAAAAATTCTGCAAATTCACAAAAAAACATTACGATGCATAAGAGTTGCTCAACAACAAACTCTCGTCTATGGCAAATGAAACAACTTGCACTATATCAGGATGCGAGGAAATAAAGGCCTCACCCGTAGAAGACATTCATTTTTTTATTTTCCTAGCCTAACCTCATACAAACGGGTTCAAATTTCGATCAAAAGTGCTTATGATGAAGGTCAATTGAATCGTCACTTCTGATAACGATATTTTAAGAAATGTTGTCCAAGGAATTTAAATTTGCTTATCTGAATCTGCAGTAACACTACTTAAACCTTCTGTAGTATGTACTAATTAGAGTACTAGTCTACTAGCGCTTCAGTGGCTCACTTTTTTGTGCTCAAGGTGTTGCACTTCAAATATCAGTCCATCAGCTACGTCACCTCAAAAACTATGTACATAGTAAATACATATCTATTATTATTATTAATATTAATGCTATATATAACTGTCATCATTTTTATTAATATTATTATTAGTATTATAATATTACTCGTTTAACCACTGCAGCCAAAAATAGGAACGGTGTCAAAAGGTCACACACAATATTCCGAGGCATTCCTCGTTTATTTTGACTCATCATTGCGTGTCTTCAATGTATTTGGCAGCAAACACAAGATAGCATGCTGTTACGAGTATGATGCTTACTTGTATGAACACAAGATGGCATGCTATTAAGAGTATGATGCTTACTTGTATGAACACAAGATGGCATGCTATTAAGAGTATGATGCTTACTTGTATGAACACAAGATGGCATGCTATTAAGAGTATGTATCTTACACTAATAATCTAAAACTCGTACAGACAAAAGTGGCAAATCTGAAAGAACTGCGTCATCACTACCAAAACAAATATTGTTGTCCTAGTGGAACGATCGTGCAAACGGACAAATGTAAATTTCATGATTAATGTTCAAAAGAGGCTTCAAATTATATTTCTCCGGTTGTTTCCACATTCAAAAAAACTACTCGTAACTAAAAAACTGCCAAAACACAAATACACATCATTGAGCTATACCTATTATCGCTCCAACTAAAATTCTGCCGAACTGAACCTTAAGCTCAATTAAGAATCTTAATGCAATCTGAACCAAATTTGATCTTGAACTTAATTGAGAATCTATTAAATCATTTATTTGCCTATTCTACATAAATTAAACTGAACCAAATTTAATCTCAAATTCAGTTTCCTGGAAACTGTACGCGACGCAGCACCAATATTTGACCCCTAAGAGGAATTACAACCTCTTCTCTGAGGAGGGCAAAGTGTGGATCGTGTGACGTAAGGCCGAGCATCAGCAGGTCGGCGTCGAGTCCATAGAGACAGTGGCGTGTGTCAGGGTCGTAGCCAGGCTGACTGCGGTGGAACCTGATGTACTCCATGATCTTGTGTTCGCCCTCACCCGGGGTCTGCACACGGATGCCAAACACTAACATTTAGTTTTGAGTCCTGGGAGAAGCTCTGAGAATGCGTAAGGTTGAAAAAGTAAATGTACTTATCCTACTGACTAAAGAGTAGGGTGTTCTGTGTAGCAATGTTGCGAGTCTAGACTTTGGTTTAGAAGTTGAAACACAAGAAAATCAGTGTAGTAGATTAGGGAATGAAAAGGAAAAAAATGCGAGTAGTACCTTATATCAGTCGCTTCCTGGTAATCAAGCAAGTAAACGCTCTATCCCAACTGATTGACCGACTCCCGTAGCACCAGGTTCGATTCCTTATACAGACTGAATAATTTATTTATTACAGCCATACAGCGTAAACAAAACCTAAAATGTTTTGCCATACAGCAAACCGGGGAGTCAGAAAACTGAGAAGCATCTGTTTGATGGACACTATGCTTACCTAAAAATAGCTGCTCTTTGGACAGCGTAAAATGCCCGGGTGTATACAAATACCTTTCTAAACAAGCTGCTCATTGGACAGAAGAAATTATCAGGGTGTATGCAAATACCTTTCTAAAAATCACCTCTCTATTTCATAGAAAAAATACCATGTTGTATGGAAAAAACCTTCCTAAAAATAAGTAACCTGTGAGCAGAAAAGAATACCAAGGTACAGGGTGCCCCAGAATTAACTAACCCTTTTCATCTACATATACAGGGTGGCGCATAAGAAACGCACCCTTTTAAAAAATTAATAATAAATAAAGTATTACCGCAATATACACTGGGTATCTGTAGACAGGATACGAGATGTAATTATGGATACGATATGTCGTAATTATCCCCATCGTTATACCTTTCATAGTTTATTTATTATTAATTTTTTAAAAGGGTGCGTTACTTATGCGCCACCCTGTATAATAAACAATGTATCTTCACCCCTCTCTCTCTCTCTGTCTCTCTCTCTCTCTCTCTCTCTGTATCTGTGTGTCCGACCCATTACTTACTATCTATTACTGAAGAAAAATTATTGACATGAAATCAGAAAGGGTACGCATGTAGTATAAGCATTGTATCGTGGATATCAAAGGCACCCGATCACTATAAGATACTCAATTTTTCCAGTTATCAGTTTTCTTCTCTTACATGACCATGTTATCGGTAGATAAGATACAGAATGGAAGTTCTGTATGTATTCATGAAAAATATTCAGATTCTGATGGTACCACGAGGAAAACTGAAAAAAGTATTTATTTCGTAGATCCTTAATTTTGTCACTTTAAATTAAAGAATTTTTATGGGTACCATCTCGGCCATGTTATCGGTAGATAAGATGCAGAATGGAAGTCCTGTACATATTAATGAAAAGTATTCATTTAGAATACAATTCGCCGTAAATCTTGAATGCATTTCTCTTTATAATAATTTCAAATTAGTCAAATTTAAATCATGGAATTTCCGCGGAAACTGGCTAGTTTACTAATAAAACAAAAACTAAGAACGCTAGGTTGCTAAAACTGGTTTTAATTGAAAGAAAAACGTTTTTATGGTTTATTAACTTGTATCATCGATCCAGCTAAGAAGAAAAAATAATAATTCTGCAAGTGTACATGAGGTCATTTTCAGTAACAGAAATGCAGCGTGATTACCAAATCCACTTTCAAACAAGAACAAGTCCTTCCAACCACACAATTAAATCTTTATTTCGTAAATTCACAGACTGGTAGTGTTAATGACATATCACGATCAGGAAGATTAAGATCCATACGTACTGAAACTGTAATTGACCGAGTCTCTACAGATACTGCAAATAATTCTTCAACCTCCACCAGGAAATATTCAACTCATTTATTTCTCGATCATCATTACAAAACAATTTAAAGAGTGACCTGAAGTTATATCCTGAACGTTTCCCGAAGGAGGTTGAAGGATTATCTGCAGCATCTGTCGAGACTCGGTCAATTACAGCTTCAGTACGTATGGATCTTAATCTTCCAGATCGTGATCTGTCATTAACACTACCAGTCTGTGAATTTAAGAAATAGATTTGTGTTTTAGAAAGACTTTTTCTTGTTTGAAATGGATTCGGCCATCACGCTGCACTTCTTTCACTGAAAATGACCTCGTGTACACCTGAAGAATTATTATTCTTTCTTCTTTGCTGTATCGAGACATGAGGGAAAAGCAAGGCTTTGAAATCGAACTAGAAATCTAGTTATCCAGTCGATGTGTATTTAGGATACAAAGTTAATTCACCATGAAAACGTTTTTCTTTCACTTGAAACCAGTTTTAACAACCTAGTGATCTTAGTTTTTGTTTTATTAGTAAATGAAAAGTCAGTTAATTCTGGGACACCCTGTATGTATATATATATATATATATATATATATATATATATATATATATATATATATATATATATATATATATACATATATATATACATATATATATATACATATAAATACATATATATATACATATATATATATATATTCATTAGTACCTGGTGGCCAGAATAGATTACGGTGCAAGACTGCCACGACGAGTCTGTGGACACTTTGGAGGTGACAAAATACTGCAGGTGCTTGTCAAGGCGATCCATGAACTCAGTGCCTGGGGTGATGCAGTTGGAGTCAAAACGCTCTTCTGATGGTAGAACCTCGCCCTTGGCCCTCGCCCTGCTCTCGCTCTCCTCGGCTTCTCGGGCTGAGCGGAACCTAGAATGTGAAGGAAGCTTCTCAAACTCCGCAAGCATTTAAGTAAGACTTAAGCTGATTTATAACAGTACCACAAATATGGGAACTTCTCATACCTGAAACATTATGGTAACTTTTCATACTTAACAAGGATTTAAGTGACCCTTAACCTGAAATGTGATGGTAGGTGATACACGTATAATGCTTACTTTTCACACCTTGTTGGTCTTCAAAGAAAACCTAACGAACTATAATGGTAACTTCTCACACCTATTAGCATTTAAGTGACCTATGAAAAAATTCACTATTTTATACAAAAAAATACATTCTTTCGCCTATATACTCCAGATTTTGGCAGGTCCAGTTATATTCGAAATATTTAAAAAGAGGATGAATATTCGATTGAAATTAATTTAATTTAGTTTTTCTTTGTAATACTGATGCTTACTTCAGATATCTAATGAATGAAATAGATTACATAGAGAAAACTAGAATTGATTGCTCAGGAAATATATCATAAATGAAGAACTATAGAAATGAGATTGCGCGAACTTGAAACATATGTAGTAGTAGAGTTTGCTAGCGCTTCCGTGGCCCAAACTATATCAAGCCGGAGGTCTCGTACCTCAGAGAACAGTCCATCTATTTCATCATAACAATAGTGAAATACCACTTACATTATTATACGATTTCTCTTTTATAGGCAGTAACCACAAATAAAAGTGATTTCAACGGTAATGAAGTGGTTTCAAAAAAGTTAAAATGTATTCCTCGTTAATTTGAGCCTCACATCATTTAGGAGTAGGTAACAGAGCACTCAATACATCACTCTCACAAAAAATGGCCTAATGACGCGTTACGTTCATAAGCACAGAGCAGCTGAGCCCCTGGAGTTTCAGCTGCCCACCCATTTACAACAAAGCGCCTTACCCACGCTGAAACCCCAACAGGCATAAACCCGGCGCGCTCGGCCGTACTGCAGTTGCATCAATCACACCGCTATGCATCGTTAGAGTATAACAGGGTAAACATAAAATTTTACACACAGCAATGCATAAAATTTCATGCTGACAGAATCCAGCTCTAGTTTAGATTATTGAGAGCAGCTGATATTGTCAAACAAACAACTGCAAAACGTCCATATTGAAAACAACGTTCTGTTTCCGCATGCATATTGATCAACACCAAGTTTTCATCAAAGCCACGAAAGTTCGGAAAACACGCATTTCAGGCGACAATGTATCCAGGGTACTCGACCGGGAGATAGCGGACAATCAGAGGGATATGACACCGTTCACATCGCAGCTGAGGTTGTCGTCCCATTAAGTGGCTTTGTGTCAGTCGAGTATATCTAACATCAAGACGGCAGAGCAATACCTCCATCCGACAGTCGCGACACCTTGACAAAGTACACTTGGGGCACTGTATGCTTAATAGTTCTCAGGTGATTTTTGATCGTGGTGTCCCACTTCTGCTACCATAGACGCCGCACAAGTGCCTTAATCAACGGATAATTGTCCCAAAAGGCTACCTTCAGATTCAATGTCCCCTTCATTGTCCCCGAGCTTTGCTTCGCCTCAAGATCAGCTCTTTCATTATCTGATATCCTCACATGACCGGGTATCTAGCATAGCTTAACACACTTGAGCTCACTGGCAAGGCGCACCAGCATGGTCACGATTTTACCGATGAGAGGATGGGTACTACCATGAACACGAGTGGTATCTATAACGCTCATCGAGTCAATAAAAATGATAAAGTTATGATACGCGTACTCTTCAAGCAGATAAAACGCCTCCATAACCCCAAACAGCTTTGAGGTGAAAATCTATGCTTTAGGAATCAGTTTCCTAGCTCTTACCAATTCCTCGAATACAGTAGTGCATCCCACTCTATCTCCCGTTTTGGAACCACCTATGTAGACCTTGATACGCTGCCCACAGTTCAAATAATATACCTAGTGGTACACATATATTCCAACACTTAGTCAATGTGTTAACTAAGCGTGCTTTTCTAGCACATGCTCCATAAATATCTCCAATATGTTGGCCAGCATTGACTCCTTTTTGGACATCAGGCACCAAGAGCAAAAGGTATCGTTCGGTATAGACAGGTTGGGGAATTGTCAAAGAACACAAAGTACTTCCTTGGGTCTCAGTTTCACTGTAGCTGTTAGTGCTGCTTACATAATCTTTAGATGATAGCAGGCAGTAACGAAATGGCAAATACAGTCGGAGAGGTGCACGCACGCTGATGCCTGCAAGAGACAGTGGTAACTGGTCTAACCGGGCAAGGTACTGCAAGCTAAGTTGTACACGGCGGAGCCAAAGAGCTCTGCTTTCTACACGTAAGGTGCCCGTAGTGAAGGTTCGGAAAGCACTAGTGCAGAGCCTGATAGCAGCATGATGGACTGAGTCCAGCTTTAATAGTGTCGTACCCATATATGGGTAAATTATACAATCATAGCCCAATGCACTTTACTCAGCATTCTGTATAAAGAGAACAGCGTCCCATAGTCGGTTCCAAAGGATGAACAAGACATCTGTTAAAAGTTTCATTCTCTTGGCACACGCAGTCTCGAGCTCAGCTAAGTAAGGTTTCCATGACAGCTTGTCATCCAAAATCAAGGGACTCATTACGTATAAAATTTATTGGCACCAAGTGGAGCAGCAATTGAGGTATGTCATGTTGGCAGCATCCCTGAAAATGAAGCGCCAGTTTTAGCAGGAGAAAAAGCAAATCCTTTCTCCACAGTACAATTTTTCCTATTGTTGATTGCCAGCTGCATCCTACGCGTCAATGCTGGCAAGCGAGTCGACAAGAAATAAATCATAACGTCATCAACACTCAACAAAAAGACGACACTGGTTGATGAATAGGAGAGGATTTCGTTGAGACAATGAGAGTGTGCAACTCATTACGCTATCCTGAGAAGGAACCTTCTTTTAGGATTGCCGCGGTGATAAAATGTTTTCCACTTTGACACGGAAGGTTCTTTCTTTGAGTAACTGCTGGAGGTAAATGACCATATTGCCCCGATGGTCGCATTCATGCACATGCTGCGGGACTCCACGCTTCCAAACAGTGTCAAAGGCTTTAAATAGGTCAAAGAAAACACACAACGTCTGTTTACAGGCCGCGACACTGAACCAGATGGTCTGCAAGCACACAATGGCATCTGTGGTTTATCTGAGTTGTCGGTAGCCGAACTAAGGAGGTCATAGAACTTCTTCAACCTCCAACCATCTCACCAGCCGAATGTTCACAATTTCTCGAGTAATTTTCCAACGCAGCTTGCCAAGACTAATTGAGCGATAGCTATTCATGTGGGTTGGGAGTTGGTGATGCTTCGCAAAAGCGAGGACCGTTGTAGTCCACCACTGTGCCTTGTAGGCATGGGTGTTTCAAAATCTTGTAAACGAATACACTTTTTTCAGCATTTGATACTGAACACGGTCAGGGCAAGGTGCAGTGTTCTTGCATTTCTTCAGGGGACGGTCAACTTCAAAGATAACGAATGGTTCATTACATAAAAGGCTTTTTTTGTTTAAAAATAAAGTGATTATTGTTCTTGTTGTTTTTATACACACAAAAGGCATGAGGATATTGTGCATTACCACCAGGGCTGGGGAGTCGGGACTCGAACATCCGACTCCGACTCCGAGTAACTGGATATTTTCTTACCATATACAGGTGGTGGACAAAATAATGGAAACACCTAATATTTTACCATCATAATCTTAGAACATAATTTAAACAATCAAAACTTGGCATATGTTCCTATTTTCTTTATAATAATTTTGTTATTCGGTATATTGATGTAAAATGTATGTTATTTTTCTGTTTTCA
>VCRD01001915.1:78047-102441 GCA_006783055.1 Trinorchestia longiramus
TGAAGAATGGCTTGCAATTCCTTTGGAAACAATTCACAAGTTGTATGAATCAATACCTAGGAGAATTGAAGCTGTAATTGCCGCAAAAGGCGGACCTACACCATATTAAATTATAATTTGTTGATTTTTGAAGGTGTTTCCATTATTTTGTCCACCACCTGTACCTATTTTCTGTTACCTATCAACAAAAATGGCATTTTATCATTGCCAAGTGAATCATCCGGCTATTTTTAAAGTTATAAATAACTTTATACCTATAGCTATGCCTTTTTACCTTTTTTAACAACTTTATTGAAAAAATACAGTAGGTAGCTCAATGCTGATTGTTTATACTAAGTAACAGTAAACAATTTTCATGCACATTGTTTTGGCATTGATAATCCTAAATTTATAGTTTAAATAAAAAAGGAAAAAAATAACTCATACTGACAAAAGAAGTTTATTAGCTACTAAAACGCCTGTTACACATCTTTGACATACATATAGACCATAATGCATAAGTAGAACCATGTGAAAATTTCATAAAGAATACACAATTATAATTATGTAATCCAAAACACTTGCCTAAATATTTCATGAGTCACGTAGCCTAGGACAAAAAAAAAGTTTTTAAGAATAATATTATTGTATCGATTATAAACCTTAATGATTTTACCGAAATGCTGAATTAAATCATATGACAACAATAGATTTTAAAGAAGATCATTGTATCAACACTATCAATTATAAAGCTTTATTGATGGCGGTCTCTGGGGCTCAGGTGCCCCTCTCTCCACTGCGGCTGTTTTTTCGGCCTGGCAGCGTCGTCAACATAAGTGGCGCCGCTACCCCCTCTCCCACCCTGACCCATCCACCACCGAGTCTCTCCTGTTGAGGGGCGGGGTCCACCCAAACCCTGGCCCCCAGAGCTCACATCCCCCTGCCTTTCCCTGCTCTGTGTGCTCCTGCCGGGTTACTGAGGGAGGAGTCTCATTCCTGTGCACCTCCTGCCATCACTGGGTCCACCGGCGCTGCTCTCGCCTCGCTTCGGTTGCTGCCTACACCCCTCCCTGGTCTTGCCCGTCCTGCTCTGGTCTAACCCAGGCCTCTGCCCCACGGAAAACCAGAGACCTCTCTCCTCCTCGGTCACCTCCTCACCACCCACAACATCACCTGTCCCCCTCTCCCCCCGACTCTTTCCCTCTACTCCAATACAACTGCAACGGTCTCCAGCATAGTTCCTCTGAACTAACCCATTTCATGGCCACTCACTCCGTCCTTATAGCAGCTATCCAGGAAATAAAACTCGCTCGCCTAGAAACCTCGTCCTTTTCCCTCCTATTCCTTCGTCCGTCGCAACAGACCGCCGGGCAGGCGGGCTGGTGGTGGCGGCCTAGCTTTTCTCATTCACCACTCCATTTCTTACTCCTTACTCCCCACCGATCATCTCTTCCCAGGTGATGACATAATAGTAGAACACCTAGCAATCACTATTACATTAGATAATAGCCCCTACAGACTCTACAACATTTACATACCCCTCCAACCTCCTGTCCTCCTGCTTACTCCCCCGACATTTCCCACCCCCTCGACCATCAAACAGACCTGAATATAATCATAATGGGCGATTTTAACGCTCATAACCTAGCCTGGTTTGCATTCACAAACGACGACAGGGCTGCAGCGAGAGGCATCAACATAATCAGTGCTATTGACTTCAGCCCCCTCTTCCTTTTAAATCAAGATTCCCCCACCCGCCTACCTTCCAACGGAAATCCTTCCTCCCCCGATCATCGCCAGCCCTGGAAACCTCCTGGACACCCCTCACTTGCCTGAACTCTGACCATCTCCCCATAGCAATTTCGCTCCCCACCAACCAACCCCCCCCCCCCGCAGAACTTTCACCAATTTCAACACAGCAAACTGGGAAGCCTTCACCATTCGCACTGAAGAGATCCTCCGTAATGCTCCACTACCCTCCTCTTGCACACAAGGGGAAGCTTTCATCCGTCACACCGTCCAAACTACTGCCAATCGCTTCATCCCCAGGGGCTGCAGGAAAGATTTCATCCCGAATCTTCCCCTCTACTATCCCCCTCATCAACCAACGAAACGTACTTCGCTCCACCAATCCCAATGACCCTTCTCTCTCCGACCTCAACAACATCACCTCGGCCATCTCAACTCACTCCCGCCAGACCTGGATTGACAGAGTCCAGTCCCATAGCTTACAACAAAACCCCTCCCAATTTCGGTCCCTCCTCAAATTCCTCTCTGGCAAGTCCAACAATCAACTCTCCAACCAAGGCATTACTTTCGGCAACCGATTCACTACCTCTAACCCCATTATAGCTCAATCCTTCTGCCACCAATTCACTATCGTTCCTCACTTTCGATGTCACAAATCATCCCGCAAGATCTTCAGATCTATCCACAAACTCCACCCCTTAGACCGATCCTTCCATCCTTTCACTGTCGATCAAACGAAGGAAGCCATCAAAAAGTCCGGCACTTCCACCGGACTGTCAACCTCACCATACTCCACATCCGCCACCTCGGCCCCTCGGGCATATCCTATCTCACCAACATCTTCAACCTCTCTCCCACGCCTCTATCCCTTCCATTTGGAAAACAGCTATCATCATCACCATCCCCTAACCTGGCAAGCCACCCTCTCTCAGCTCTTCCTACCGCCCTATATCACTCCTCTGTCCTGCCGTCAAAGTGCTGGAACGTTTGCTCCTGCCGCACCTGACGGCAGCCATCCCTCTCTCAGATTTCAAACACGGCTTCCACCCCCTTCACTCCACCCACCACCTCTGCCCTACTACCCCTAAGTCACACTATAGCTGTTGGTTTCAATTAGCACCGTCCTCCCCTCCGCACAACTATCCACGGCCATAGACTTCTCCAAAGCTTTTGACACCGTCCCCCATCCCCAACTCATCTCCCAAATCTCCTCCCTCCCCCTCAACCACCACGTAGTCCGCTGGCTGGTCTGTTACCTCAAAGGCAGATCAGCCAAACGCTCCTACCACCACCACCTCTCCTCCTCCAGACCCGTCCTAGCGGGCGTCCTCCAGGGTTCTGTTATATCCCCGGCACTTTTCAACCTATTTGTCTCCGACTACCCTCCCACTGCACCTCTCATCGCTTCCTACGCTGACGACTTCACAGAACTAGCAACAACAACCAAAATCCCTGATGCCTCCGCCATCCTCTCTGCCCATTCCTCTGATGTCGCCACATGAGCCCAACAAAAGGGCCTCACAGTATCAATAGCCAAATCCTAATCTTCTCTTTACTACTGACACCCACCAGTCCCGCACCAACCCTCACGTCACCTGGGAGGGGACCGACCTAACACACTGTCGGTCCCCCAAAATTCTGGGAATTACTTTTGTCCCCACTTCACCCTTACCCCTCACATAAATACAATCTGTGAAAGGGCCCGGCATAGGTTAAACGTCTTAAAAGCCCTTGCTGGTTCCTCCTGGGGCCAGCAAAAGAAAACCATCATTTTCACATACAAGGCCCTCATCAACTCAATAGTCACCCACGCAGCCCCAATCTGGTTCCCCAACGCTTCCCCCTCATCTATAGCAAAACTCCAAACAATCTGGAACGCCGCCCTACGAACAGCCTCCGGATCCCACAAAATGGCTTCCCCCTCGCACCTTCACAGGGAGACGAGGGTCCTTCCTGTAGCTGACCACCTCTCCCTTCTTTGTTTCCAGTACCTCCTCAGCTCCCTTCGCCCTCACCACCCCAATTACCTAACAGTCACCCAACCCTCCGGCCCTCGTAATACGAAACATACCCTCCAATCCCGCTTTCTACCCTCAATAGCTCACCTGATATCTCCAAACTGGGACTGCTTTCCCTCCACCTATAGGCAATCCCTAAACTTCCAGCACTCCTCAGCAGTTCAGTAGGCCATCTCTGCAGCGGGCACCAACAGGGTCCTCCAACTGTCCCCTCTACCCATTTCTGAAGAAGAGCTATCCCTTCCCAGATCCACCCGCACTCTCCTCTCCCAACTCCGATCGGGCCACAGCAGAGTCCTGAACTCGTACCAGGCCCGAATAGGAGCAGTGCAGGACCCCACATGTCCTGCCTGCGGCGCTGCGGACCAGACCACCAGCCACCTCTTCAGCTGCCCCAACATCTCCACCCACCTTACCCCTCTGGACCTCTGGCAGGACCCGGTGTCCACGGCAACCTTCTTCTCCAGCGTCCCTTCACTCTCAACCTGCTTCCTTCCTCCTATCTGTCCCCCACCCGAGCCTCCGCCGCACCCCTGAGTTTCCCCGGATGACCCGTTAGGCAAACAACAAAGCTTTATTAAATAAACAAAATTAAAGATTAAATCCTAAGTCAATAATATGTTTTTAAGAGTGATATTGTATCAGCACAATCAGTTATAAATCATCGTGGTGTAAAGTGTAAACAAAATGCAGGATTAAATCTTAAGACGCGAGGAGAAAAAGGAAGAAAAATTTAATCACAGTTGTAAGTTCTTAAAAATAAAATTGCTTCCGCAATATCTTCTTTCATTGAAACTCTCAGACCTGACTTCATTAGCTTCAGAACAGAGAAGAGTCTCCACACTGACTTGAGTTGGAGGAATAGCTATCACAGTGCGAGCTGCTTCTCTGATGATTTCAAGATAGGATTGGATAGTTTCCTCCAACGATAATTTGTTTTTTCGATCATACTTCTCTATTTCTTTCAAGGCTTTGTAGAAGTCCTCTTTAAATTTGGAAAATTTAACATTTACTGGATGAGCTACTTCTATTAGTCTTTTTTTGGCTTTTTCATTTTCCAGTCTTTGAATATACTTTGTAAAGATACCACCATCACTGGAAGATGATGAGTGAGATTCAATTGCAATGTTGTAAGTGTCCGAAATAGGGTTTTCTATAGGTTTACCAAGTATTCCTTTCATTTCCACTGCACGATTGCAGAGACTTTCTCTTGCTCTTTGGCCTTGGTCTTCATCAAACAATATTCGGTTTTTGGGATCAACAAGTACTGATGCCAACAGTATATCATTGTCAGTTAGGTGAGGTTCTCTTCTATTCATTGATTTTACAATTCCTTCAGCTATTAGACCCTCTTTTTTAATGAGTGTGAAAATCAAATTTTTCCATTCAAATAGAAACGCTCAGCAGTCAAATCTTCAGCTTGTAATTTTGTTGTTGTTATATAGGGTGAACGAAGGCGCTCTTCCAATTCTGTTGCCTGCGTCCACTGGCCTTCAGTTAGGGCTAGTCGCTAGTGCATGGTCGCCAATGTCGTCCAAGACTGATCTCAATTCCAGCAACCTTTTAACCATCAAGTTTGTACTTCCCCAACGAGTAACTTGGTCATGAATAGCTCCTTTACCAGCTCTTCTTTTAACAATTGCATCAATTTTCGGTGTTCTTGCTGCAACTGCAACCTGCCTCAACTTCCCTATCAAATTTTCAGCATGTGGCTCTTTAACACGTTCACTACGGTTGATATTTTAGCGGTCTTTTCCAAGCGACGGTTGCACTTGTTCGCCATTGCATCAGTTTTGAGCAGTGGTACACATATGTACCAACACGTCTATCAGCAATGCACCTCGTGGTACATATATGTACCAACACGTAGTGAACGTGTTAAGACCATCTCTTATGGCAAGTTGGAGTGTGTGAACAGCACATCGCATGTGCTTAATTTGGCAAAGTTTTGATGCTTCCTCAGTAACATCATCAAGAGTTTTGTCCAAATGCGGTTGGTCTTCCTCAGTCACAGATGTAACATTCTCATCAACAGTTTCTGTTTTTTTACTTTCATTCAGCTTTTCTATAGTTTTTATTATGGTTGAGGCGTTGTCAGTAACAATGCTGTTAACTTGTGCCTTATTAATGTTATATGTTTTCAAAACTTCTTCAGCCAAACCTTGGAGAAAGTAAATGTCATGATTTGCCTTTGCATCTTTTACAGCTAGTGTTCTTGTCACCGTATTTCCATCACTATTGCAATATCGTACATTGATTGCAAAGTAATTGACTCGGTGCCTTGTTGCTGCATTCATTTTCAGAAACACGTACCGGCCAGAGAGATCTTTCCGCAATTCTTCTTTTTTTTATTTGCTTCACTGATGATAATTTTCCTGATGTTATGTCTGTCCAAGGAAATAGCGAACTTCCTAGCCATTTCGCCATTGAGCTGCTGGAATGCTGGCTGAGAGAATAGAGTTAGAGGCATGCTGTTTTGTACAACCAAGTTAATTATGCACTTCCGAAATGTTTCTGCAGTCATGGTTACAGTAATTTTGTCAGAAGATAAGAATTTCCTCAAGTCAGTTTGCTTCTCACTGGATGTTCCACTAGATGTTGAAGCTGAAGTCCTTGGAACTGATGAAGTTCAATCCTTTTCATTGACTTTTTCTAAAATATTCGGATGGAAACGTTCTCAATGTCTCTTCAAATTTGAAGCTCTTGTAGGAGCATTCTTACTGATACCATAAAAAGCACTCATCTTATTTTCACACAATTTTTCACTGCCATCACTGTTACCTTCATCATTTACCACACAGTTACACACAAAGTATTTACTATCTTCAGAAAGAAAAAGTACTCAAATACACTTGCTTGATTTAGTAAATACTTTTTTTGCCATATTGATGGGGTCAAATGTGCAAGAAAATTTAATTAAATTTCAATAATTGGTATAATATCTGGAAAAAATAGTTCATTAGTAATATGTATAAAAGCATATCTAAAAGATTATTTTGCATTTCTTGTTTCCAATAACTTCACTTTTTAACCCTTTGTCTCCCGACGGTAACTCTCGTTACCGCTATCAATGTCGTGTTTACAGGAAGCGAAGTTAACTTCGCCTGCTGTGAACACAACGGCAGCGAGAAATGTGTTGGTAGGCAGAGGTTTAAAAAGTCGCAAAAATAGTCAATGGCCGACACTCAACAGTAAATGATAGTTGCCATGGGTTGTCAACTTTCCATCTTCATTGAACATTAAACATATATATAACTATCATACAGGAGAAACACTAAAACTTGTACTTCAAAAAGGAATAATATTATTGTAACATATGTTATGTATGAAAACACAGGCAGTGTCAATATGGCTGGTCGACACTTGACTTAGCCAGCCAACTGTTTATCGGAGCTCTGACACTGCATAACCTCACTGGACGCTGACATTACACTACTGACAATGACATGTCAAATGTCTCTGTGTAAGTGCGACTGCAGCGCTACTCTGTAGTCGAAGGATGCTACTGCTTGGTTTTTAAACACATATCTGGGTTTAACCCTCATCGAGTTTTGGCTAGGGGTATTGCTATCACCTTTAGCGTCTGTCCGTCATAGTCATCTTTGATGCCTATGCTTCTTATTAGATTTTTTTGGAGAGTCGGAGTCGGAGGAAATTTGCCGACTCCGACTCCCCGGCCCTGATTACCACTAACGGGGGAAACTTATTGGCCAGTGAATCCTGCCACCTGCTGTGGGTCCGCCGTTCAATTCCAAACACGGGTTTCGTTAAATGTTATTTAATTATTGTGCTGATTCTATCCTAAAGAGCAAAACTAACACATGTGGTCCATTCCCAGTTAAAAGCGTGCATATATATTCAAATTATTATATGCATTGATCCATTAACATCGCCATTATCGCTCCTCAACAGTTGAGGAGTGCTGTACATTTATCTCTTCTCGATGAAGAACAGCTACAGCGTTCAGGCGACTACCTAAGCTGAGCTAACGATCATACAAGTACATCACGGCGACTGCGGCCTTCTCACATTCGTCAAACAATAGTCATATTGCATATTTGAGAGATGCATGCAAAAACATATTATCAAAGTTATTTGTTGGTCTACAACTGTGTTAACTATACTTTTACTCAGACAATAATTCGAGTTTACAGCATGGTTGGCTTCACAAGAGTTTCAACAATGTTTGAAAAACTCAACATTGAGGGCGCCATGAGGTTGACGCCACCATGCGACGCGTGGACGCCACCGAGCGACGCGTGGACGCCACCGAGCGACGCGTGGACGCCACCGAGCGACGCGTGGACGCCACCGAGCGACGCGTGGACGCCACCGAGCGACGCGTGGACGCCACCGAGCGACGCGTGGACGCCACCGAGCGACGCGTGGACGCCACCGAGCGACGCGTGGACGCCACTGAGCGACGCGTGGACGCCACTGAGCGACGCGTGGACGCCACTGAGCGACGCGTGGACGCCAATAAGTGACGCGTGGACGCCAATAAGTGACGCGTGGACGCCAATAAGTGACGCGTGGACGCCAATAAGTGACGCGTGGACGCCAATAAGTGACGCGTGGATGCCAATATGCCAATAAGTGACGCGTGGATGCCAATAAGTGACGCCAGCACGTGTCGCGTGAATGCTAGCAAGTTACGCGTGGACTTAATTAAGAAATACACAAACAACTGTCAATAGAGCACAAACCTTCTGCCTCTTTGTTGGTTCATCTTTGCTCTCGGTGCCACGCCGTCTACGGCCATGAAGAAAACTTTCTTTGGGCGGATCATGCAGAACAATGCCTGACAATGTAAGGAAAAAGTCAGCGAAGCTCCAAATTGAAAGAACTGCACATAAATTTCACGAAACAAATTGTTCAGTTGTGACAAAAAATAAAAAATGACCAAGTGTAATGAATATTTTACAACTGCATTGGTCATGGAGAAGATACATCTCCCAATGAGGAAAGTTGACCATTTTGAATCTACATTAATCCCATATGAGTGCCTTATAATAGAAGAAACACTATATAAAATAGATCACTACAATTTCATGGAATGGGTAATGAACAAAGGGAATACAAAGTATTTCATAGGTAATCTAATCAGTAACAGTTGCTGCATACAACTTTTGACCTCAATGCAGAGAGGAAAAATGTTTAAAAATTTAACCCATAGAGTACTCTTTCAGCATTATACATTAAACTTTAGAAAAATACAAAAAGCAAAGGTGAAGAATTAATTTCCTGAAAACATTCAACTGCACAGTCAGAAATACAACTGCTTCTAACGAAAGCAAGTACAGCCCTAGCAGCATTCCAAAACGAAAAAGTTTTTTGCTTGCCAGAGGGTAACTATTTAAAAATAAGTTTCATTTTCAAGGAATGCACAGAGTGTATTGCTAAAAAATTTCAGTACTTACTTAGCACCTATTTTCTTGGATGTTTTTAATCATATGTGACTCGTATGAATGAGCTAATTTTCTTTTAAAGTATAAAAACTAGATTATAGAATTCTATACGTTTACTATACATAAACACATGATTAAGTGAAACCTTAAACTTGACACACATACAAATAACACGAAAAAACTTCTTCATTGTCATCAAATTGACTTGGCCTGTACAAACAATCTTGTACAGATGCAAAACATAAACTGCTTCACTATGACAAACTTGAACATGTGTTGAGCATAAATACACAAAACCCCAACACATATAATATCCATAAACACTGGCTATGCAAAAAACAGAAGTTTTTTCTTTCCTTTCATTACTAGAGTAATATTTTGATGTGATATGTCAAATTTCATATTGGCTTCTGTACGACCAAAGTAATATTGGTTTCTGTATGTCCAAAATAATATTGGTTTCTGTATGTCCAAAGTAATATTGACTTCAGTATGACCAAAGTAATATTGGTTTCTGTATGACCAAAGTAATATTGCTTCTGTATACCAAAAGTAATATTGGCGTCTGTATGATCGAAGTAATATTGACTGACTTCATCTAACAATGCAAAAAATTTCATCATTAAACTTCGAAGCAATCAATAACTACTTAGTAACATTAAGATGTCATTCCTTATAAGTGATAACTCACCTCAATATAATGGAAAATATCTTTCAAAATCTGTTCTTCTGTGATTCTGAAGTGAGGGTCAGAATCATTGGGATGAGAGCAGGTGTGGATGATGCCATTCATATCCAGGTAAAGGTTGTCAAAGTCAGGAATCTGAAAAAACGGCAGTTAATTCAGTGCATTGAGGTTAATATTTTCAACTAAAACCGACGCTTTAAAGAAGAAAGTATGGGCTAGGTGTTCATCAAATAGTGGTCAACAATTTAGAGACAAGTTTTTCAAAACGTGAGGATATAGAAACCTACCCAAATATAATACTGAAAGATCATAAACTTGGCTTCTAAAATGAATTTTTAACATTTAAATAGAATTTTGAATTTGTATTTTGTTTATTTTAATTTTTTTCAAACTTATTGTATCATTTTTGTGATTTAATTTTTAAAATATTTGAAGTAAATGTTTACAGTAACTTATTAGAGTAAATAAATTTTCTCAATATATATTTTATGAGGCAAGACTTAAAATGAATTGCTATATTTCAATGATAATGTCAGGTCATAAAATTGGCCCAAAAATATGTAATCAATAATTGCTAAATTTTTCAAATTAAAATGCATAATTGGAAAACAATATACAGTCAAGTAACAAATTCAAAGACACCTAAACCCTTTCGAGTCAATTTATTTCCATTAAGATCCAGCAACAGGAATTGTGCATGGATAAATGAATGATACAAGGGCTGTTTTTTCAACCTCCAATGGGCTATAAACAAAATCATGCACATCACCACACTCGTGCCATGCCAGCCCCCCTGGATAAATTAATATCAGGACTAGCTTATAATATAATTGCAATACGTAATACGAGACGTGGGCCACATGGGTGAAGATACCAAAATCCAGTTTTAAATAATTGCCATACAAAGTTTGCATACTGTAAACTCTCATAACATAACTAATGTTATCACCTCAGAGGTAAACAATATAGTTCATCTGTAGGGACCTATATATCAAGCTCCGCTGTGTAATTTTGGTACCATAAAAATCAATTTTTTCAGCTGATGGCATCTTTGCCCTTATGGCACAAAGTACCTCATATGTGTTAGTTCACATAGTGAACTTGATTCAAGGACATTTATTAATCAAATTAAAAATTTAAAGTTTAATTTTTAAATTAGAGGAAGAACATTTTGCCTAAGAAAGAAGGTCAATTTATAACTTGCATTAAAACCCTTCTGAGGAATAACTAAATTTCCTATCAAGGTTTTATTATTAAGTATGTTAATAAAATTTCGAGGCTTTCTAACAAGATATGAAATAGGATAAGTACTGACCTGGTGGTCTCTGACAACCTCACTGAGAGTAGGATATCTCTCACTGATCCACCTGTAAAATTTTGGCACACCCATTTTTTCTGTATCAATTAACCTGGAAAAAACTTGATTTAGAAAAAATAATATGAAATATTCCAACCTTTTTTAACCAAATTACATGAACAGTAGGACTTAAAATTGCCTCAGGCTAAATCATATTCATTTGAAATAAAAGTTTATTTGTGGAAGTTTTAATGCTAATTTCATCCTGGAAATTGATCAACATTTCTTTGAAATTTTCAATACATTTTTCAGAAATATTCTTTAGTGTAAGACATCTACAATATTAAATTCAACATAGACAAGATTAACACAGCATATCCTTAAGTTACAACTGATTTACCAGCTGCCAGCTCTAATGATGCAAATATACAGCATAGATATTGTTTGTCTGAGTTTTGTGTATTTAATGCTCATTCAACCTTCTGCCAACCACATCTTTCCCATGAAGAGAAAAATGGAACACAACCACAAGCTGTTCAATGGCTGATCATACTGCCTGCACATGCTGTTCATTGGCTGATCATACTGCCCACACATGCTGTTCATTGGCTGATCATACTGCCCACACATGCTGTTCATTGGCTGATCATACTGCCCATGATATCTTAACAAGAAGTAGAATTGTAAAATGTTCAGAGTTCTGTATCTGTCAAGTGCAGTGCTGACTTGATAAATATGTTAGGTTTTGTTTAAGGAAACTTTTTAGAAATGGACTCGAGGGTTTATTTAGAAACTCAAGGGTTGAGTGTGATAGTTAAGCCTTCATTATGGCTCCTAAGAAAGGAAGGTGACCTATTGTTGTGGAACTGAAGATGAAGCTGAACATGATATTGGTTTTTGTTTACAATTTTATAGTGTCAAAACTTATTAAAATTAACTATCTTTACAATTTTGGATCATAAAGAAACAATAATGGCAGCTGGTATGCCTATAAGAGGGACTGTGTTGACTGAAAATGATTGTTACCCATTTGAAGCAGTAGCTCCTCATGCCTCATCTACTCTATCTGCCAGTGCAGGCAAGGTAGACTCAAACTGCAATACATATAGTTTTTTTATTCATTTTAACCTCTTGTAGACCACTGGCTTTTCTAAAGTACTTTGGAAATATGACACTTGAGTCTTATATTCTCAATGTTATGTTCAGCAATTTGGTGAAATTATATAAAAAAAGTAAAGAGTGATAGTAATGCAATAGCTTGTTCAGTCAAAATAACTTGTACCACCTTATATGATGAATATGTTGTTATAAGTCTTTAAAAAGAATTGAAGTGTTTCAAGAGTTACAACATGAAATAGACAAATTTGAACCTTAAATATGGTGTTCTTTAACTTTTAAACAGAGCTAAATTTAATGTTGGATGTGTAATGTCAAATTATCAATAAAACATTAGATCAAATGCTATGAAATTTCTTACAAATATCTGTGAACTGTATATTTAACTGTGCATAAAATTTTAGCAATGAATGTTATATTATTTTTATGTAACAAAATAATTTAGAGAACTTGTCCTTACTCTCCCTTATATTCTGCATGCGACTGTAGACAAATTTCTATTTAGGAACAATACTTTATAGACCTTTATGTTCTGTAGAACCAAGAAAATGCCAGACTTTAATTGCAAATTCTGTACAAATAACTTTGAAATATAATGAAAAACTTGCAATCTTGTTAAAAGTAATGTGGTGTTTAAAAATTAAGAAAATAAACTTTTCAGATGAAACATGACTTTGTTAACAAGATATTTGTACATAAAATGACAACCCAGTAATTTCCATTGAAAAAATTACTCTAGAGGCCTCGCAAAAAGATTTTTCTAATTAATGTAAAAACTCTCAAATTAAGTAAGCACCCAAGCTCATTGCATTGCCACTATTAGTATTTTTATTGATAATAAAGTATCATTGTTGAGCTGTTGATTCATCAAGCTCCTTTCATGATGGCTGTTGAACTTGTACTAAGGTTATTGTTCAAGTAAACAGTACATATTTTAAACTTCATAATATGTAGATGTTAAACTTTAAATGAATATTTTGAATAAAAGACAATTGAACATAACTTTGGCTTTCAAATTCAGACAACTTAACTCAGACTTGAGGGCTAGCTTTGGCTAAGGCCTTCATTACAGCCTTTAATTTCCTCTTAAAATCTTGAAAACAAACAGACACAACAAGGTGACATGACATAGTTTTTTGCCTATGTGCCAGGCTCATCTAAAATAATTTAACATGACCTAGTTTTTTGCCTATGTGCCAGGCTCATCTAAAATAATTTGTCATGAGCCACCCTGAGTTATTCCATGAAAAAGAATGAGACAAGTGAGGGCACCACTGAGAGACAGATTGTCATAAACAGCTCCTTGTGCTTAGTAGGTAGTCACACTCTAATCTAGGTGAGTAACTGTTTCATTGTCAACATCTTTTATTGCATGCATGTACTAGGAATTCTCCAACGCATCCACAACTATGATGCATTCTTCACCCAGCAGCCCTACAAGATAGCTTATATGGGAGTCCTTCTCAATACACCAAGCATTCCAATGGTTCTCTCCATACTGTAGACAAACCACATTCATACAGCTCTCTTGCTTGTGCTTATATTTACTAAATTCCAAGATCAGATGTTCAATTGTTTTCTCTACTCTGTTACACTACATACATAACCTGTCATTCCCCCAATTCCACCTCCAAGTATGTCTATTCACATTTGATGCCTAACATCAGATGGCAAACAGAAGATTGCCACCAAAACTTTCATCATAGAACATTTTAATCCTTTGTATATTTTTACAGGCATACTAAGTTAAGGCAGGCTTCTCAGTCATGCTTTGCTTCCATTTCTTCAAATTCCATTCATTCAAACCACACTTTTTGATTAGGTTTTCAATTTCCTTTTTGCATTTTTGCAATCCCTCTGAAGTCTTTCACCTCCATTATTTCTCAATAACCAATCATCTATAGGTCTCCCAAGTCTGACATGAACAATGTTCTGAATCTTTCACTTTCTTGCATGCCCCCAGCAAAATTTCTCCCATAGACTTTCACTTGGATTCTATTCAAAAATTTGTTTAACCCAGCTTTTATTTCCCATTTGCTCAATTCTCACCTTGAATTTCAACACAGCCTCTATCATTCTTTCAGAGAAAAGACTCTACCCTAGATCTCCTTAATAGCTTCTACAACCATCCATGTTACAATTTTTAATGCCAAACGCTCTACCCTATTCAGCAGCACTTCCAACTTATCAAGGTCTCCTCCAGTCCATGCCATAATATTCATACTATACATTACACTATGTAGAGCAACATATTTTTCCATTGCTTCATTGTTGGTGATATACACTCATACCTCGGTTTTACGAACCCCGAATTAATGGATTTTGGAACCTACAGACAACTTCTGGAACTTCCGATTTTATTTGAAAGTATGTCTAATTTTACATTAAAAACCTTGAATTTACTTTATTATGTAATTTATTCACAGTGTATAGGTATTTTTCAGCATCAGATTGGACAGTGTGCTTGATTAAAAGTACAGTTCTTTCTTTTTCGTAATGTTATTGTTGATATTAGCCACTTGTACCGTTCCGCGTACAGATCTGTCGGAAGCTTTGGACAATCGTGACTATCGGACCGGTGTTCCCCCTTTTTGTATGTAAAACCAAGGTATGAGTGTATTTAATCACACTGCTTAGTTTTCAACACCATTGCAGACTTTTTACCCCTTTCTCACCATGTGTTTTTGTGCTTTCACATTCTCGTGCTGACAGACTTAGACTTAGATTTGAGGGCCAGCGTTTGGCTGGGAACTTTGTAACAGCCTCCAATTCCCCCTAAAACACAGGCATACAACAGGATGGCATCACAGAGTTTTTCTCCTGTGAGCCAAGGTCATCTAAAGTAATTCCTCTAGGGCCACCCTGAGTCATTCCATGCAAATGAACCAGCCAGATCAGGGCAACACTGGAAGGTCCAGCTTGTCATAAACAGCCCCACCTGCTTAGCAGGTGGTCACATTAAACAAAATGACTATTCAATAGCAATGTCACTTATTCCATGCATGCACTAAGAAATTTTTCATTGCATCCACAACAGTCATGTTGCATTCCTCATCCAGCGCTACAAGATATCTCATAACAGTCTTCTTCAACACACCTGGCATTCCACTGGTTTTCTCAATACTGTTTATGAACCACTATGAACCACTCTTTCTCAGGCATACTGCTAATTCTTCTGTATAGAGGCCAAACAATAAGGGAGACAGGGTACAACCCTGTCTCACTCCCCTTACACTCCTCACCTGTCCCGTCACTAAATTTCCCAACCGATATACTGCACATGTATTCTCATACAAGCTTTTCACAATGTTCACTATCTTCTCACTAAAACCAATTTTTCCTAGCACGTCAAGCAACCTCCTACAGTCTACTCTATCATACGCCTTCTCAATATCCAAAAATGCAAGATACACCTTTTTACTTTCCTTCCTCTTTCTTTCAATTACTTCACTTACCACAAACAAATTATCTTCACCACGTCTATCTCTCCTAAAACCATTCTGTTCTTCCTCCATTACTCCTTGTTCTTCTACCACATGTTTTATCCTTTCATTTAGGATTCCACAAAAAATCTTACTTACTGTGTCAGCCAGAGCAATAGGTCTATAATTTTTTAGTTCTTTCATATTCTTATGCCCACTCTTATGCAATAAAACTACATTACATTTATTCCACTCATCTGGGACTCTTTCACTCCACACTTGTAATTTAATCTTCTATTTTTAAAACATATTCCCCAATCTGAAGAGTTATTGGTTCTTCATCTATCAAAGGTTCATTCATTCCACCAATGTCTTCCCAAAAGTCCACAACTGCCTTCACCATTTGTCCGTGATCACTCACTTTATATCCATCAACTACTAATTCATGGATTTGTACTTCATTACTTCTATTATTACCTTGTATGAAATTATACCACTCTTTAATTCCATCTGGACCCTTGTTTCTGATATTTTCCACTTTTTGTCTCATCTTTCACTCTAGCCTCATATATCATTCTTTTTACCTTCTTTTGCTGAGCTTTGTATTCATCCCATGCACTTTGCCATTCTACTTCTACAATCCTATGTCTTTCAAACAATTTTCGCATTTGGCGTTGTTTTTTATTCAAAATCTTTCTTTTCATTCATTCGTCCTTTATCTCTCTCATAAACCACTTGGCTTTTCCAGTAAATCTTCAACACTTTACTTTCCCAATTATCTGCTCTGCTGTGGCATACAAAATTTTTGCCATCTCTTTATTCATGTCATTTACATTCCCATTTCTATTCCATACATGTCTTCCTAGCACTTTATCAAATTCTTCCCAATTTCCTGCTTTCAAACACCACTTTTCCTTTACACTGCTCATTTCTTGCATAACCTGTTTTCCATCCCATTTGTACTAAAGAACAAGCATTCAGTGATCAGTATCAATATCAAATTCATTCTCATCTACATACATTTCTCTGACATGTTGTCTTGCTTCATGATTCACTAACATTTAGTCAATTGCTGCTTTCCATTCCTTACTCTCCCATGTATGCAAGCCATTCCCTATTGCAACATTCAAATTTTCAAACTCATTTCCTTCACAGAAATCAATCAATTTAGAACCATTTTCATTAACTTTCTCTCCAAGTATACCAACATGACCATTCATGTCTCCCATTACAATCACTGGGAACCTGCTAAATTCTTGCACTACTCTTTCCAGTATGGTATACTTCTTCACATCCTCTTCCTGGGCTAGTGGTCCCATGGTTGTCATATAACACACAACTAGAATGATACATTAATTTGCTTGCACTTTTTCACATCTCATTACCAAAATATCTTCACTCTCAAGTTCATTTCCCATACAAATTTCTTCCACTTTCCAATTTAAAGCATTCTTTACAATCAGTCCTACTCCTCTACCCTTCTTCTGCCCCTTAACGCAACCTTTACCCATCATTTGATATTTATTTTCCTTACACACCAACCTCACCCTATCTCACATCTAAGTCTCTACTACACCTACATAGTCTAGTCTTCCCTTTTCAAATTCTTCTGCCAGGTCATCAAACTTTCCTACCTTCCATCCACATACATTTATGCATCTAAACTTTACAACATTATTAGTTCATTCCTCTACTCTTTTTTCATCAACTTTCTATCAGTCCATTCTACCCTCCATGAGGATATGAGTGGCCCTGATCCAGCGAATGAATCTTTGGGAGAGTTTTGTCTCCCCTTCTTGTGAAAGGTGGACTCCATCTTCTAAGAAACACCCAGCCTGGATCAAATCATCCATATCCAGGATGCTAGAACTGACCTCACGCTTCCGTATACTCTCTGCTTTTTTTAATCTCCTCTTTCTTCATGTTTACATCAGCCATTTTTACTCTTTCATCCACCATACACTTCCAGCAATCAAACACTAACTTATTTCTCTCACTCTGGCTTATCTTAGTCAAGCCCTTGCAAGACTCCAAATCCACCCACATCTTAAACGTCCTGCACTTAATCATGCTATGAGATCCTGGCTTCTTAGCCTCACCACCAGTTATTCTATGTCTGAATTTAGTAGAACTAATTTGCTCTCACCTAGAAATAACTACAACAAAGCAAACTTCCTGTATTCTCCTTGTATCCATTAAAACACTCACTCAAGCCAAAAAACATTCAACCAAGCTAAAACAGTCAATCTAGCCAAAAGAGTCAGGCCAAAGCAATCCAGCTAAACAGTCAATCAAGCCAAACTGCCAAACAATCAATTAAGCCAAACTGTCGATCAATAACTGTCAATTAGTACATTAGATCAAACCTCTGATATTTTTTCAGTTCGACAAATGCACCTTCACAAACTCAAAACGTTTTACCACAAATTCACCACGTGTTTCCACCACCGCGTCACGACAAGGCACCAGGTTTTTCACCAGTCAACGAAACAAAACAAAAACATTCATATTTACTAAATTCCATGACCAGATGTTCAACTGTTTCCTCTACTCCTCTGTTGCACTGCAGACATAACCTTGCATTCCCCTCATTTCACCTCCCTGTACGCCTATTTACACTTAATGCCTTACATCTGATGACAAACAAGAGTTGGCTGTCAAAAAACTTCTATCATAAAACATTTCAAACCTTGGTACATTTTTACTGGCATACCAAATTAAAGTAGTTTTTCCATTCATACTATGCTTCCATTAGTTCACGCCATACTCTTTCGTTAGTTTTTCAATTTCTTCCACTTATTGGAATGTGGAAGCACGATTTCGAATTTTACGGAGGAAGTTAACGGACTATCCGATAAATGAGGCTCTCTTGAATGTTGACCGGATGAGCCTAATTTTTTCAACCACATACCCGCCTTCTATGAACTTCACGAAGTCATATGTCAAGTCATTACAAAGTAAATGAATGACCTAAACCAAGAGATAATAAAAACATTGTATGAAGCAACAGATCAGATGATCGAGAAAGTAGGATACAGAAGAGGTATGGGAAAAGCAAAGTGATTTACATGAGAGATACAAGATGAACAAACGAAAAGAAAGATTTTGAATAAAAAAAAAAACGTAAAATGCAAAAAATTTATACAAGACATAGGATTTCGAAAATTAAATATGTACAAAGATCAGTAAAAGAGGGTAAAGAGAACCGGAGGGAAAATCTCGACACCGATCTCGACACCGAACTTGACCCGAACTGAAAAATCTTGAGATCTCCAGAAAAAATCTTGAAACAACAGTTTCGTTAGTTATTTACGTTCTATGCATCGTAGGACCTTCATTTTGGTCTCAAATTAAAGCTAATAACATCTTCTAACTGAATAATTATAAATGAACGCCCCTTGCTTAACCACCCGCACTAAGGGGGACGCCGTTCCTTGACACCCGTTTTCGAGTCCACTAACGATATTTATACCTTCCAGTTAACGTAATTATTTCTCATCTCNCGGGAGGGGTTTGTCCCAACTTGCCTTCTTTGCTTTTTTGTCCTTATCGTTTGATGATTCCTCGTCGTGTTGACTCGACATGACCTTGCGTTGTATTAACTTGCCCCTTAGTACTACCGGGCAAGCTACTCCCAACGGGTCGAAGATAGCATTGACGAAAGACAATACACCTCGTCGGGTGAACGGCTTTTCTTCGAGGTCCGGTTTGATGATGAGAAGATCACGTTTTATGTCCCAGAGTACACTGAGGGAACGATGTAAAGGGGTGCGATCTAGGTTGACTATCTCCGTGTCTTCAGCCAACTCGCTCGGAGGGAAGGCCCTCATCACCTCATCTGAACTTGAGACGATCTTCTGAAAGCGTATCTTGTATCGCTCCAAAATGGAGCACGCCCCTGTCAGTATTTGAATGGCTTGCTCGGGTGTTTCTGCAGATCCTAGTCCATCGTCGACGTAGAAGCTGTTCAAGATGAACTTTTGTGCTTCGGGATACATGTGGGCTGAGGGATGCGAAGTCGCGTGACGCATTCCGTAGATGGCGATGGCCGGCGATGGTCTGTTTCCAAAGATATGCACAGTTGCCCGGTGTGGAATTAGACCGTTTGATGGGTTGTTGTGAGCAAACCAGTAAAATCGTAGATAGTCTTGATCTTCTTTCGTGAGATGGAAAGCGTGATACATAGCTTCCACATCAGCCATGAAAGCGACAACATGCATGCGGAACCTCATTATGACGCCTCTCAGTGCGTTGTTGTAGTCGGGTCCCTGGAGCAATTGATCGTTGAGATTTACTCCGTAGTGTGTTGCAGAGCTGTCGAAAACGAGGCGAATTTTACCCTTCTTTGCGTTATCTATAGGGAATACAGGCAAATACCATACTTTGCCTGGTTGAGCCGCATTTATCTCGTTAGGCGGAATGGGTTCCACGTGTCCCTCCGCTAAGTTCTTGCCCATGGACGTCAAGCACTGAGTTAGCTTGACTCCTTGCTGAGTTTGCCTAAATGCCCTTTGTCGTTTACCCTTATCGATGTCCTTATTCTATGAGCAAACAATACCTCGTCTGCGGATAAACCAGTCAATTCGTCATCAAGTCGTTCTGTGAACACGTCGTGCCGGTCGCTCATGGGCCAAAGACCCTTGTCCTCGCGAGCTCTGGGAACAAATGGGGAGTTAGATCGTTCTACCTGACAATTTGTTTTAAACGTACGATATGATATTGTGTGAAAGGGTTGAGTCGGACGACGAGCATGGGGTGCCTATGAGGCCCCACCCAAGGGGAGTCTCGATAACGTATGTACGACCCTCACCGTACGATGTGGGTTTTAGGCAATGCCCTGCATCTCTGCCTAACAACATCAATACCTCTGCTGTCTCATCTAGATCATCGAATTTATCCGCCAGATGGGCCAAATGAGGACATGTTCTCACTTCGTTCGGACTCGCTATCTCAGTTTTTGACGTAGGAATGTATGGGTTGGTGAGTAATGGAGGGAGGTTGAAAACCTTTCCATTACGCAGNTCAATAATTCCCGCAAGTGCTGCCGAACGTAAGCAGAGTGGTCATAATAATCTGAGAGCAGCAAATGGAACACCGATAGAGTGTTTCGGCTGTAAAAACTTGACATGTTCTTTGGGGTTGCAGCGTGATCTTACTTGGAAATTTATCGTAGCCGATATTGATCAACCTATCATAGGAGCGGATTTTTTGGCTCATTTTGGATTAGTAGTAGACCTTAAAAATAAACGTATTAGAGACGAACATACTAACCGTACCCGGCGTCTCACCACTATTAACGTCAGTAATTCTCTCCATTCTAGATGAGTTGCATTAAACCCTGCCTGTGAATATGAGAGTATCTTGGTAGAATATACTGCCTTAACTAATCCTAACTTTGTTACTAAAGAAAGCCCAACAAGAACTGAACATCATATCTTGACAACAGACCCGCCTTAACCCAGAAGGTAACAGACCTACCATGATTGACCCATAAGAGCACGAGTATTGCTTAGAAACATAAAACTGCTGCAGTTCAGCATCACAAATGAAAAAAGGCTAACTGTAATTAGCAACAGGCACTGTCCTGACAGGTCAGGATATATAATAATCATAAATAAATTGGAATTTGTATTAGAGAAAAAAGGGACAGAGGGATACTCGTTAGCTGGCAATACCGAGACGCTGTGACGTCAGCGGCGTGCCGCCATAACGGTTGTTTGGTCTCATCATCAAGCTACAGTACAGTGTAGCCTATAGTCAGCATCGTTTTTTAAAAAATAGTGTTAAGTTCCACACCAAACCAAAAATGTAAGATATTGTGTAAAGTGTAAAACGTGATCGTGAGTATACTTAACTCTATAAGTCCGTCGACATCAGCAGTATTGTATTATCATAACTGTGAAAAGGCAGCCATAGCCTATGCAGACAGGTGGCTAACTGTTATATCCACATATGACACTGAGGAATGCTCAGGGGGCTAGAGTCATTTAACGTAATATTCTGTCGCCAGTATAGCTGTAAAATTTATGTGTGATACTGAAAAGTGTCAGTATATATGTCATGGGAGCTAAGAAGTTATCTCATCCAAGTTTGTGATATATAAAATGTGTCTAGTCCTTCATGCTCAATCACCAGCTTTCTAGCACAAGTATAGCTGTAGAATTTATGTGTGATACTGACAAGTGTCAGTATATATGTCATGGGAGCTAAGAAGTTATCTCATCCAAGTTTGTGATTGATAAAATGTGTTTAGTCCTTCATGCTCAATCACCAGCTTTCTAGTAAAAGCATAGCTGTAGAATCTATGTGTAATACTGACAAGTATCAGTATAGGCATTTCATTGAGCCAGGAAGTTATCTCATCCAAGTTTGTGAAAGATAAAATGTGTTTAGTCCTTCATGCTCAATCACCAGCTTTCTAGTAAAAGCATAGCTGTAGAATCTATGTGTAATACTGACAAGTATCAGTATAGGCATTTCATTGAGCCAGGAAGTTATCTCATCCAAGTTTGTGATAAATAAAATGTGATTAGTCCTTCATGCTCAATTACCAGTTTTCCAGCAGAAGTATAGCTGTAGAATTAATGCATATATACTGAAAAGTTCCTTAGACAATTTTGTGTCCTTTATTGAGTGGGCTCTAAGTATAGGATTTTTCTGTGCAACAGTGTCTAATGTAGACAAATGAGTTCTGGTCTACAGCAGCATTCACAAGCAATACCCGTGCTTTGATCTGTCAATCATGGTAGTTTACTATATTTTTGAGTAAGAAATTTTGCAATGCAATTCCATTTGTGTAGAGACACTCAGGCAGTTAAATGTGATGTACAAGATATAATGTGTTCAACGTAGGTATAAAAGGTTTTCACACCCAACATTGGAAAGAAAATTCTTCACACAATTTTTATATTTTAATTCAGTGTGCTCAAGTATGATTTTTTTTTGCACAACAAACAGTGCCTGTTGCTAAATACAGGTAGCCATTCTTTTTTCTTTTGTGATGCTGAATTGCAGCACTTACATGTTTTGACACTGAGGTTGGTAAACTTCAAGTTATTTTTACCTGCACCTTCAGTTATCTAGATGCTTTCCTTTCTAAATGAATTCTATTAATGCTGGTACTGTTGCAGAAGGAAATTAGCTACATTTCTAGTGTGTACACATTGAAAAGATAATCATGTATGCCATTTCAGATGCCAGTACTATATCAAAGTATTTAATTTTAAGTTAAATAATTAGTTCTGTAAACTTAATTTGTGATTTGTTCTCAGATCACGGCAAGTCAATAAAGCCAACTTCCAACGACCTCATCATTTATCCTACGGGGCACGCTTAAGTCCTGGACAGTGATATTTCTGGTCTGCTGGCGGAGTTGGGTGCCACTGATATCTGGTGGAGGACGGGGACTTGGCAGCGTCTTCACAGCGAGAGAGCGGACCAGCAGCAGTCCCTCCGTGACAGAACACCAAGCCACACTGTAAAGCCTCAAAGTAACATTAGGGCCTACATAGCACAGGCCGCTAATTTTGAGCAAGCACGGAAAGATCCTGGACAATCCGTAGTCCAGTAACAGAAGCAAGCTCGCTTCAAGCTACCTTGAGTGATTTTGATATTAGGGTCTCAGCCCGACAAACAGGGAAACTCGCTTTAAGCTACCTAATAATGTCGACCCGGGAGTCAACACACAGCGGTGCTAGGCCAAGAGCGCCTCCACTCCGTGTACTCGAGTACAACGTAGAGGCCCTACACACCAGGTAAAAAGACCTTACCGTTTACGAAAACCCAGATGCAGGAGACAAACAGAAACTTCAAGACTACGGCCGCGCTTTGAAGCAATGTCTCGAACAGCTGACAGAAGCGAGCGGAGCTCTCGCGGCCAGATACCTCAGCCAAGGTGCCACGGAGTCGGCTCGCCAAACAGACGAGGCCCGACACAAGGGTGTCCGCATCGTCAAGAACGAGCTCGTGGTGCTAAATTCACGACTGCGAGACCTAGAGGTCGACGGTTTCTCCCTACCATCGCGAGCATCCGGAGGAACGACGTCAGTGACCCTTCTGCCACTGGCACCCAGGATCTCGATCTCGAGGATATTCCGGAGCATCCAAGAGAAGACGAAAACACAGATGTCGAAAACCGCAAGAACGAAGAGACCATTTGGCACGAGTCCCACAGACGAACGGCAGAGTTCGTAGCGGCAGTGGGACACCAGTCACCCCTGCATCCTGAAGGGCCACAAGTCTTCTCGGATAACAGAGCAGAGGAGTGTAGGGTAAAAGCATCAGCCCCCAGTCTTCGCAAGATGGGGAGCGAATTGAGGACATTCCCACAAGATCCAACGGTCCCAGTTTTTCCCAAAGCGGGAAAATTGGTGACGGCGGCCCACCCCTTCACCCAATACGTAATGAAACAAGAACTTTTTAAGTCAGTGACGCCACCTTTCAACAGGAACGTACGACATTTCAACAACTGGGCAAGAGCCATACAACGGCACCTCACGCAATACGAGCTGCCAGCGCTTGAAGCACTCAACGTCCTCCTCGCAAACACGAGCGACTATCCCTTGAAGCTAGTGCAGGACACTGCAAACGCGTTAACACACGATCCGATGGCGGCATTCAAAAACATATGGAAGACACTGCACACCCGATATGGACAGGGGTCGGAGTTGGTGAACGCCATATTCGAAGAGATAGAAGACTTCCCACAAATCAAGCAC
>VCRD01001916.1:0-47308 GCA_006783055.1 Trinorchestia longiramus
AGGAAGGGAAAAAAGAAAGAAGGAAAAGAAGGAAGGAAAGAAAGAGAAAGAGAAGGTTAAAAAGAGAGAAGGAAAAAAGAGGAAAAAAGAGAGAAAGAAAATAAAAGAAGGAAGGAAAGAGAAGGAGAAAAGGAAAAAGAGAAGGAAAGAAGAAATGAAGAGGAAAGAAAAAGAGAAAAGGAAAAAGAAGGAAAGAAAGAAAGATGGAAAAGAAGAGAGGGAGAAGTAGAGAAAAAAAGAAGGAAAAAAGAAAAAAGAGAAAAGGAAAGAAGGAAATAAAGAAAGAGAAGGTAAGAAAGGAAGAGGGAAAGAGGAGAGAAGAAAAGAAAGAGATGGAAAGAAAAAAGGAAAAAAGAAAGAAAAAGAAGGAAAGAGAGAATGATGGAAAGAAAGAGAGAAAGAATGAAAGAAATAAAAAGGGAAAAAAGAGAAAGTAAGAAAAAGGACAAGAAAGGAAGGGAAGAAAGAAAAAAAGAGGAGGGAAGGAAAGAAAGAGAAGGAAGGAAAGAAGGAGAAAGAAGGAAGGAAGGAGGGAAAAGAGAGAGAGACAGAAAGGAGAGAAAGAGAAAGAATCCGGGAACGAGGAAGTAAGAAAGACGGTGGGAAAAAGAGGATGAAAAGAGATTGGGAGGTAAGGGAAAGAAAAGAGGAAAAAAGAGATCGAAGGAAAGGTAAAGAGGAGAAAAAATAGGGAGCCAAAGGGAGTAAAGTGGGAGAAAGAGAGGAAAAATAGAAGAGGAAAAAGGAAAGGGTGATAAGAGGAATAAAAAGAGAAAGGAAAAAATGAAGAAAGTGGGGAGAAAGGGGAGAAAGGGAAAGAGCGACATGAAGGAGGAAGAAGGAGGGAATGATTCTGAAGGAGGGAGAGGGATAACAACAAAAGGGACAGAGATGATATCAGTGAGATGGGAGATAGAGAGAGGGAAGGAGAAAAAGAGAGCGACACATGGAAAAAGAGTCAAGTATAGAGGGAAAAATAGAAAAAGGACAAAGATGTCATAAAAAGAGAGATAAAAAAGGAAAGGAGAGAGTGGGAGAAAGGAAAAGACAAAATGAGGGAAAAAAGGTTAAAGAGGGAGAGGGAAATAGAGATAGCGAGGGAGAGAGAAAGAGAGTAAAAAGACAGCGAGAAAGAGAAAGCAAGAAAAATGGAGAGAAAGGAGAGGGAAATTGGGAGAGAAAGTAAGAAAGTGGGAAAAAGTTAGGTAAAAGGAAAGGGAAAGAGGAGCAAAAGAAAGAGGAGCAAAAGAAAGAGGGAAAGTGGGAGAAAGAGCGCAAAAGAGCGGTAGAAAAAGAGAGTGGGTGAAAGAAGAGGAAGAAAAAGAAAAACGGGAGAAAGGGTAAAAGCAACATTGAAGGAAGAACAGAGTGAAGGAGGGAAATGGGGAAAGAAACAGAAAGAGAGGGAGGAAATGAAACAGAAAGAGGGAAAGAGATATTGGGAAAAAGAGAAGGGTAGAGGAAAAAGGGACAAAGGGAAAAAGAAAGAGATCTGAGAGATGGGAGATTAAGAGAGGGAACGAGAAAAAGTGACATAGAAAGAGAGTCGGAGGAAGAGAGGCAAAAATAGAGAAAGAGGAAAAGATAAAGAAGGAAATAGGAAGAGAAGGAGAGAGAATGGAAGAGAGGGATAAAGATAGAGGGAAGGTGGGAGAATGAGAAAGGATGGAGAAAGTAAAGGAGAGTGGGAGAATGAGAAAAGAAGAAAGGGAATTACAGTGGGAGGTTAAAAAGAGGGAAATGAAGTGCGAGAATGAGAAGGAAGGAGACTGGAAAAGACGGTAAAAGGGAGGAAAAGAGAAAAAATAGAATAGGAAACAAGGATAGAGGAAGAAAGAGACAGAAAGAGAGGGAATGAGAAAGAAATTGAGACAGAGAGTGAAAGAGGGAAAGAGGACAGCGAGAGAATAAAGGAAAGAGGAAAATAGGGAAAAAGAGAGGGAAAGAGAGGAAGGAAGAAGGAGAAGCAAAGAAGGATAAAGGGAAAGAGGAAGAAAGAAAAGGGGGAGAGGGAGAAAGGAAAGAAGGAAATAGGAAAAAAATGAGTTGTAGAAAGAGAGTAAAGGAAGAGAGATGGAGAGTAGAACAAAGAGAGAGAAAGATAGAGAAAGGAACAGAAAAAGAGGGGGGATGTAGAGAAGAGAGAGAGAGAGGAAAAAGTGAAAGAGACGGGAAGAAGAGATAAAAAAGAGGGAATGAGAGAGGAAGAGAAAGAAAAATATAAAAAAAGGACAAAGGAAAAGAGATAGTGAGAGAGCAAAAGAAGGAGGGAAAAAGAAGGGAAGAGAGTGAGAGAAAGATAAAAATAAAAGGAGAGTAGGAAAGAGGAGGAGGAGTTGAATGCAGGTACAGGGAAAAAGAGAGAGGGAAAGAGACAAAAGAAGCGAGGGAGAAAGAGGAAACAAAAGAGAACAAGAGTAGGAGAAAGAGAGATAGAGAGGGAAGGAGGAAGATAAATGGAAAGAATAGGAGAAAGAGGGAACGATAAAGAGGGTAAACGAAAGAGAGGGAAAGACTAAAGAGTCGGAGAAAGAAAAGAGGAAAGAGATTGGGAGGAAGATGAATAGAAAAAGAAAAAGAGTGGGGAAAAACGGAAAACAAAAGAAAGGGACAAATAAAAAGGAAGAAAGAGAAATAGAAGGAAAAAGAAAGAGAAGAAATAAGAGAACGAGAGAGGAAGAAAACGATGAAAAGAGGGCGAGACGGTCATGGAGAGGGAACTAGAGAAAAAGAAAGAGGGGGAAAATGAGGGAAAGATGGCGAAAAGGAGGAAAAAAGAGATGGAAACGGAGATACGGAAAGGAAAAGAAAGAGGGACAGAGAGAGAGAACAACTGCCCGAGCAAGGGTCGGAAAACCTGTTGTTACCACTGAAGAAGGGATTGCGAATCCACTGCTCCAGTTTCACCCTGCACTGTCTTGAACATGATGTGCTGCTTTTTGAAATTATCCAGCCAGCCGTCACTCGCCATGAAGTATGGGATGTGCATCAGCTCGACCAGTTTCATTGCCTTCTCCTTGATCAGATCGCCGCCGACAGGCAGATTCTGTCCTCTTGCTTGTTTCAGCCATATGAGCACTCCCTCATCGAACTTCGGGTCGTGAACCTGCGTCAGCTTCATGCGCTTCGACGGCACTCCAGCTTTGATGGCCGCCTCGATTGCATCCTTCTTGCTGAGAATGCTCTTCACTGTAGTTATCCTAATTCGACGCCCCATTTCTTGCTCATCTCCCTGGCCAGCTTGGACTGATTCGGCGCCTTCTTCATGACATCGATGATCTCCTTCAGCGAAAAGTCTGTTCGCTTGCGTTTCTGAGCTGACATTGTGAGCTACTTTCTGAATCTGAAAAAAAATTGAATTCGAAAATACAATGAACAACACAATCGTGGCATAGTGGCGAGATTAGGGGGTGGCATAGTAAATTTAATTTCTATCGAATTTTATCGGGCACGAGCAAAAGTGGTATTAGTAGTGAGAGTGGTATAGTAGCGAGGTGGCATAGTAACGAGATTTGACTGTATAGCATTTACATTTTCCTAGCTAGAGACCTATGTCTCGCTTCTGAAAACCCTATTATTAAAATTAGTCTCTAAAATTTTGTACAGTCATATCGATGGGAAAAAATAGTTCATGTTTTGACCAAATATACAGGGTGTCTCAAAAAAATGTACTCACCCTTTAACCGTTGTTAACATGCTGTCTTCTTTGTGTTGCAGGTGTGAGGTTCGAACCTTTGCGAACATGATTCTTTAATCACATTTAATCATGTTCGCAAAGGTTCGAACCTCACACCTGCAACACAAAGAAGACAGCATGTTAGCAGCGGTTAAAGGGTGAGTACATTTTTTTTGAGACACCCTGTAGTGAATTGAGGTTAGGAATGTTTATAATTTAATGGGTAAAACTGGTCCGGAAGGCATAGTTGGAAGCGAGTACTTCAAGTGCTTTGCATGGCAAGATGAAGCCGTTGTTGAAGAAGTAGTAACTTTATGGTGTTAAGTCGCACAAGAATCAATAGAAGAAGACTGAGAACCCATTAGAGCGTGAGAGATGGCGTTACGGCTTTGAACACATCATAGGTTGTTCAGAATTTCAAAGAGACAAAAATTCTTACTGAGTGGAGAGGAACATAAAAACAGCTAAGCAATTTTAGTCGTACTGTGGGTTGAAATAACTGTTCATGGTATAGATGTTGATGCATGTATGGATTTTCTTCCCGTGGATACGAAAAATGAGTGTGATAGGTTAACGAAGAATCTGTAGCCTGTCAATATGAATAATATAATCGGTTTGATTCGTTTGATGGATTTCAATAGCTGTTTTGTTTCATTTCTCCTTTCTAAAGGCAAATGTATGTATGCTCTAACTTTTTATTTTTACAGGAAAACAAAGACAATATGGAGGCTAGCCAGCCGCCTAACCCATGTCTTCCAATGCCTCAGACTGGAAACAAGGAAGAACTCATTGTTTCCACGCTTGGGTGGGCTGAGCCAGATGATAGCAGACCCTTGTCAAGCGCCCACATGCTGCACTGGAGCTACTGCCGTATGACCAACCACCTGCTGGATCCAACTCGTGAGAGCTTCAAGTGCCCCATGTGTAGTTACAAGAGCCCCAGGAAAGGCCACGTAGAGCGCCACATCCTCATTCACTCCGGAGAGAAACCGTACAGCTGCAGTGAGTGCAGCTATCGCAGCCACACCAAAGACGCCATGGCCCTCCATGCCAGAGTACATTCTGGCCATAAAAAGTTCGTTTGCTGCCGCTGTTCCTACGCCACCAACAGAAAGATCTACCTTGAAAGACACTTGGCTTTGCATGATGACGAGTTCTCGTCGCCTTGTAATAAATGCAACGACAAGACTGGTACAAAAAAGCGTGGTGGTCGTCTTTTGGAAGGTGGTGTAGGAGGCTCCGCAGAATCTTCGTCTATACGAGGGGACTTTGATGTCACCGCAGAATCCGACACGGACTGCGAGGAGACGTCCCCGTTGCCGTCTGAAGAACTGGAAAATAACAATAATTACACTCATTTACTCGCCAATGTGAAAGAAGAATACGATGGCTCTGGGCTGCCAGACGACTTTACACTTTGTGGCTGTCAGCTCTTCTCGATCAAATCGTCGGATCGAAAGAAAGGTCGGGTTTACAGTGCAGACCGACCCTACCCTTGCTCACAGTGCTCATACCGAGCTACAAAAAAGTCTCTCCTCGACAAGCATGCTAAAGTGCATACAGGCGAGCGTCCTTTTCCTTGCCCCTTGTGCAAGTACAAAGCCTCTAGAAAGGCGCATCTACTTCGACATATGCGTACTCATCAAAAAGAACTCGAATAATGGTGCAATAATTATCAGATGTCGGATGGCAAATTCGGTTCCTTGCTAAAACTAAATAGGTTCATTCGATGCGTGTGGTACGAATACCCCATGCTGCTCTACATTTGCACTGTTGAGCGATTCAAAAACAACGCTACTGACGGGAGTTTATGAAACTTTTCTTTTCTGGTAACGATCTTCGTCCGTGGATAAAATGTTTATATTTTATCGTGAACTTTCATTCACTACTATTGGGATAGTTCTCGAGTAGTTGACTTTTACTAAGACTAGTCTTGGCATACGCTGGTATTGATGTCTTAATATTACTTAAGGAATATTAGGATCGTGAGCGATTTCATCTTATTGGCATTAATGCGTCTAGTCTACGTTTTTGCATAGTTTTGAAAGTACGATTTTTATATTGTTCTAAAAATAAGGAAGTTAGAACAGACCATGAATAGTGGAGTAGTTGCAGGGTAGATTCGTGAACTCTGAGCAGCGGCCTTCATGGTCAGTGAGTAACCCTAAGTACTCAGCGTGCATCAAGTATTTAACTGTTGTGTAACAAATGAGACTTGGCTGTGGTTCAGTGAAAACTCGGATTGTTCATTAAACTTGGCGCGTTTCTTTTCGAATGAGAGTAGTAGAAATGGTGGTGGTGCATTTGAAGATTCCATTATTACGCTGAGGAAATTTAAACCCAAAACACTGACCGTATTGAGTGGAAACTCAAGTGTGCGATAGTTGGCCGAGGCAACTTTTTGTAGCTATCGTCTCCCCAGCCAAGTAATACGACGCCTTGTCCTTTCTTCAATGAGTTTAATTCTTACGAAAAACGTTGAGAAGAAAGTATTTCAGTGAAGAAATAGCTTATCTCCGAAGAGTGACAAAGACTAACTGTCAACAGCATCTGTGCCAGGGCACCACTCTGGGCGCAGGCGACGCTCACCTACAAGTTCAGGCTTCGTGTTTCAATCATTATTAGGTCCTTGAGGTGTAGGTATGAACGTTTACTGTTGACACGTCTAGTGAAATCCTCCGGGGGTCAGGTTTGCACCCCGATGTACATCTGTTCTGCCAGTGCTCGTGGTGTGTATTCCTGAGGCATTGAGCAATGACCATTTTCACTACGCCTAGTGATTTCTTCTGATAGGCAGTAACATGTTTTCACCCTCTCATACGTTCTAGGATATTTTACCAATATCAAGATTTCAATCAAATAATTGTAATTCGCACTTTGAAATAGTGTTTGTTCACAATTATATTAATTCCATCACGTTGTACTGACCGTTGTACAATGATTTAGTTTACGTTGTTGCTATTTCACTGCCCGCGTTCTCATGTCACTCTCGAGTATGGATGAAGACACCCTATTTTATATACTACTTGCTTAACTATAAAACTCAGTCAATTTTTTATTATTCACATCCCTACTAACTGACGAAAAAGATTTTGTTGAGAGGGTGATATCGATTATTAAGTCCGTTGTGCGCCGTTACCGTTCGGCTCTACATAATTTTTCATTCCTACCCATTGTTATTCTTATAAGTGTTCAATTGATCTAACATGTGTCTGTCCAAAGATTATATCGTGATCTCAAATCTATTTCTCCATTGATTACTGTTAGGGTGATTTTTATTACTATGATGAGTATTAATGTAAGTTCACGGCTCTATACCATTAGTCTTTAGCGGAAGGTGTTTCAGCCCCATTTGTTGTACAAACGATGTGCGGTGGGCGAGGGTGTGAGAACAAGGTAAACTCTTGCTCTTCCATGTCTACACTTTTACTATTTTGACAATCGCGCTAAAAGTAATCTTATTTTTGTCCGTGATTCGGGCCTTGATATACTTTTCTTCTTTGGTGGCTTCTGTGTTTAATTATTAGTTTTTATTCGTGCTTGTGTTTATATTTCGTTAGTTACGCCTCGCCAATGATTCTTGTTTCGTATATTCTGCTTTCAATATAATCATTTTTATTTTATAAACGTTCCATTGTTAGCTAATACTTAAATATATTATGTTTTCAGAGATATTTAAGTAAAATCCAGGGACGATTTATATTCTACCGTCATGTTTATAGACGAGATGAAGGAATAAAATACAAGATTCGGCTGTCCGTAGCCTTCATAATTTTTAAGTGTATGCTTGGTAAGGAATTACGTTTAAACTTTAATTTTTGATCCAGCCATTCATAACAATATGTGAAAGAAAATACGACCGTGAGGTAATAATTGAGTTTTTAGCAGCAATACATATTTTTAAAATTCAAGTTTTGGAAAATTAGCGAGTAAAGCATTCTGTTGTGTTGGGAATGCTCAGTTCTCGACTGTTAATACTGAGTTAGAATTGTGATTGTGGTTGGTGTTGATCCTTCAAGAATGGTTGGAGGGGCATGCAGCATCCGCGACTTTGTGTGTCATTCGTCTCCGTAGTCCCGTTACTAGTCAATGTTTACTCTTTAAGTGATGGTAAGTGTTAACTTTATGACCAGTTTTGTCACTTCATGTCTCCTTGCGATCCAATGCATAGCTTCGTCGATTTATTCGAGTGACGATCCCAAATTTTCTCCTCGTCTGACAAGGCGAACAACTTCCTCTGAAAGCTCCATCTATTTGCTTGGCTAGCATTTAAATGTTCAGTAATGACTACTCAACAGCTAAATCTTCAAGGAGGAGAAGAGGACAAACTCAAATATCGTCTTGACCTAGACTTGGGCAGTACCTTCGGATTACAAAACGCTTACCCCATACGACTGCTGGGAGCGAGTTTTCGAGCGCTCATCGACCAACTTTTCCCACGTAACAATTTCGTCTTGAATTATACTTTGTAAATTGAAATTTATGCCTATAATTTTTCTACTCTGTAACTGGGTTTAGATCTAAGGCCTTCTGCATATATTCCGCATAAAATAATTTTCAACTGAAAATTCATTTACCACTGTGTAGCTGTTGACAAGTTATAACTATTAGTACATATATTGTATTTTTCATTTATACTTTAAGTTTCATTTACCAACAGCACAGGTTAACATGTACAGGGTGGGGCATAAATACTGTTACAAAACAAAAACAATTTTGTTTAAAAAGACATTTATGTCCAGCTCTGACTTTAGGAAATAGTAAGTAATTTACTAATCTACGACTACAAAAAAAATCAAGATGCTTTGCTTTGCCCTCAATAATTTGAAAAGTCTTTAATGGCTGCACGGAGTATTTTAAAGGGTATTTTCTTCTAGCATTCATTCAATTTTGACTTTAGAATTTTGATACTCTTGCCAGAAGTAGGTCAATTGTTCTTTTTATGAACATTATGTTGATTTTAAGGTTTCTCCCTAGTTTGAATATTTCGGATGGACTCAATCCCTTTCGTTTTACTATAATGAACTTTCGCATAAATTCTAGACATTGTTAATAGTCAATGACTAACTGGTCTGCAAAAACTTTGGTATATCCTTAATAATTAATTTTATAAGATTTCATTGGGTAATATTTACAAAATGATATTAATTATTAAAGTTAATTTGGAAACGTGTAACAGGAATTATGCCCCGCCCTGTAGAATCAATTGTGGACGACACATGCAATTTAGGTTGTAACTCTGTTCAAATTAATACTGGGGTTCTATTGCTAAGTTATGTAATGTGCAGACCATTTTGAATTTTTACGTTAAATTTAGATTTATTGCTGAAATAAAAAAAATTGCGAGAGGGCTAGTTGTCTTTATAAACTAGACGTTAAAAGATGTCATCTGCGTTCCCTAATTAAAAAAAAAACAACTAATAATTTATAAATTCATTAGCAACTTTTTTAATACTCTTTCTTCGAATTTCTTAGCTTGAAAATTTGACTTCTAAATAAATTTTGAGATTTCCTTATTATAAATATGAATAATCTGGAAATAGTTCATTGGTTAAAGCATCTACATTAAAAAGACATTCTATATCAAAACCTCGGAAACGCGAACAAATGTCAATCCCAGTTTTAAGTTACGCATTCAAAACTTTTACCAAGATTTCTTCTAAGTTCATTATTTTAACCAGCATGAAAATGAATAATATTTATATTATAATTATGGTAGTAATTCAACAGCAAATAAGCAACAAAAAGTCATAAGGTAAAGGTAAATGTGATCACTCTCTCGGCGTTGTAGTTTTAATGGCTATGTTCGTAAGCTATAGTAAGGGTCTCCGTGGCCTTTTTTGAACCATTTGGATCTTCTTCACTTAATTAAATCGTGCTGTATTCATAATGAAAATTTTTATCATCTCACGTAGCGGCTCCACTACAGCCTTCCTCATCAAGCTTCTTTAGTTGGATCTCGTTGCCTTGGCTTCGTACGTTACTCGGACGTAACAATCTATTTTTATTTATCGTAATAGATATTTAAAATTTCAAAAGTCCTCGTATGATCGAGACATCAAACTTCCTATCGTACTTTTTCATTCTTTGCTCTGTAATCAAAGCTTTTATTAGTTTTATCGAGTGGCTAAAATATAGTCTCAGAATGTTTTTAGGTGACAGGCATTTTACTTTCTGTTTCCCTGACCGCATAAGCGTGTTGTTCAAGTCTGAATGCGATTCAAAGTTCTAATGTCGCTGCTTGTTCTATTTTTACGTCTCTAGCACTGGGAAATGACTTGTAGAGCGACTGGACTCAAGTAATAGACTGAACCAACTCTACTCGGATCGAATTCCTCATATTCTTGTTACATGTACTCTTATTAAAAACTCCTAGACTCAAAGTGATGGGGTTCGAGGCTCACGTTCTTGAGCACCTCCACGTTGTGGGTGCCTGAGCACACTTGTGTTACTCGTTAGTTGTTAAGCCAAACGAAGGACGCAACCAAAAGGCAATAAGTGTAGTGAAGCTCCATAGGGGCCGGGCTTCAAGCCCCCCTCTGCGTCGCGCTGTGCCGTCTTACTTCTAAGGTTCTTCGAGCATAAGTGGAACTAAATGTGATCTCTGTTGCATTGTTTTAAGTAAGTAGCACCAAACGAGTCTATTGTTTGCATAAGTAGCACTTTAAATTGTTAGTTGTAGCCCTGCGAACTCAGTGTACTTTACCTCCAATTTTCGTCCTCGGCGAATACTATGTGAAGTTTAACCAAGAGTAAGTGTTGTGTGTGATGTGAACATGTGTGAATTTATTGCCTCATTGTCAGGTCTGGGATGTGGTTTGGGTTAGATTTAAGGAACGAGAAGTTAGCTAATGAAAAGTTCATATTCTCTCACCTGAAAAAATGTTGCGAAGCAAAACGGTGCTGCGATTGGCGTTGTTCCCTCGCATGTTTTCCGTGTGTGTCCGAAAGATATCCGTTCTCTCGATCTGAAAAATAACAAAATTTCAGCGTTAACAATAGGATTTTTATGTATTCTTGGGTATTTTTAATGCTAATTTAGTTCACTAGCGCTGGTTACACGACCTACATTAAAACCGGATGCATATTAATACATCATTTTATATTTCAAGAGAGTTTATCATATCGTATATCAAAACGAATTATTTTAAATGCCAGCTTTCTCGATGCTCTATTCAATTTACTGAGGCATGAGAATAATGCGATGGAGATTATTGCATTATTGAATATCAATTTTATTATTTTTCAGAGTGGTGGGTACTGAGTAATACTTGATATAAAATCCATTTTAGGAAACGCCACACATCATGGCGATTGCAATGACGGGAATTACTGTGATTCAACGTTTGTTGGGTGAAGTGATTTGTAGGCGAAATGTACTCCAACAGTCATCAGATAAATAAATGTACAGCAGAGTACAGAAAGCAGGCATAGAATGAACTCATGTTGCACATCGTCTCTACGCAAACAAGGAATATCTATTTTTAGACATTTTAAGGAAACCAAAACTGGCCAAATTTGTAAGGTTCGGAAAAAAGTATTCACGAACTGTTAGCTGTATTGAATATGGAACGGATCCGGTACATTTGTAACCTAATAAATATTTGTAAACGAAATGAATTCCTCCATTATATTCGTGTGCAAATGTGCCAATTTTTTCAACACCTGAACATTTTCAAAGCATGAAAAGATTGTTTCATGACGTTGTTAGTGTGTGCTAAATCATTAGCCTAATGACTGATTTATATGTATTCTTTCGTTTGTCTTCACAATCTCAATACATTTCATTTACGAATCAGCGGAATTCATTCGAATATCTTCTGTGTTTGCATTTCAACAGATCGAATTTACATGTACATACTGTTGGCTTCGTTCATCAGGCATCAAATGGCCTATGGCATTAGGCCCTAGAAGTCCCTAGTCCAGTTTTGGGCCTTTTCTATTTCGAACAAAAGCGTGACAAGCAATTAGCTTCCCTTGAGATGAGATATCTTTCATAAACAGCTGCGAAGAATGTTCTTCCTTGTTTGCGTACTTACGATGCACAGAATATGAATTACATTTACTTTTTCCTAAAATAGCACTTGCTCTTGTAACCGCAAGATCACAATGTCACCCAAAATTTAGCCAACCTTGCGAGTTCTAAATTGATTAAAAACTTGTAAGTCGAAATTATAACTCTATAACTTTTGTTTCTTATATTACAAGTATGGATCGCTATGGATTTCTCAACATTGCATTCAGTAACTTCACCAGTCGTCCACATTTGAGTTTGGGATCAACGTACAACTCAAAGTCAAAGCAGTTGTAATTTTATTGATGTGCCCGAGTCTCGTCCCCCGAGATCACTAGTCTAAGTTTCTATTGGTAAATTCAATATTCTTTGCAGTCTATTCGTGTTCAAATGAATGTAAATTTTGAAATTAGAATGAATCCATAATTAACATTACTATAGAATTAGAATTTGATTGTTTTAATTGAACGGAACATGAGCATTGCTCTCATAAAAGCTCTTCCTTTATTTTGGATTGGCCAGAAAGTCTACCGTTTCTGGTGAAATTCAGCATCATTTGAAGTTTGGCATTCCAACCGACCGAACTTTCGGGGCTCCTTATACGCGGAATTCGTTCTAATTCCTAATTGCTTAGTGAAGCCTACTTACAAGTCAGAAGGAAAAACGTTATCCTTATTATTTATTGTTATTGTTTACAAATTGTGGCTCTTTATTTACGGAGTAAGAAAATATGAATTCTACAAATCCATAAGTATAATCTTGTTAACATCGTAGAAATGTTTGATTTTAGGCTGAGTAATATATTATGATTTAGGTACTAGAATTGATCGTTATTTGATTTGCTTATGAAATTTATTTAGAATCGTTACCTGGTTGACCAATTCCATTAGAATACTGTATTACTGATTGCTGCATTTGTAAGTTAACTTGTCTGATATTCGCGTGAGATGGTTGCTGTTATGAATTGATGTACTTGATCTTAGACGTTATGTTGCTAAGTGTTTGCGATCATTTGTATATGGTCTAGAATGTCCGACTTTATTCTACTGTAATAATAGCACTAATGACGTCTAGATGGTATCACTCGAATTTTAACTGGAGATATTGCAGAGGAAGAAGCTTGTATTAAAGCACCAGAAGAAAGTAAAGTGCCGGAAGCCATTGTTACGAAAGCGATAGTGGAATAAAATACGTCCCATGAGAGTATTGGAATTGAATAGTTGGCAACTTGAAAACTTTGCTACCGCTTCATGCTGATAAATCTCGAATTTGCGACCTTGCTTCATAACGGTGCCCGACCTACGTCCAAGTAAAGTATTATACAGGGTGTCTCAAAAAAATGTACTCACCCTTTAACCGTTGCTAACATGCTGTCTTCTTTGTGTTGCAGGTGTGAGGTTCGAACCTTTGAGAACATGATTCTTTAATCACATTTAATCATGTTCGCAAAGGTTCGAACCTCACACCTGCTACACAAAGAAGACAGCATGTTAGCAACGGTTAAAGGGTGAGTACATTTTTTTGAGACACCCTGTATATGAGTGATAGTCGCAGCACACAGGAGTAAGGTTGCGTCTTTCTTCTTGCTAGCTAAACTTTAGACAACTACAAATTGCTGTCTAGCCATACTGATTTTTTTCTTATTTCTGTGAAAGATTTATTTTGAAATTGTTTTCCATCAGACGATAGTTGAACAATATTATTTTCGTTTTTGCAAATAACATTTAGTGTACTTTAAAAATTCAAAGTATGCTCTCTAAGTTACCTCGTGAATTGGTCAAATTTGTTCAATTTATCTGCAAGCACTGGATTGAGCTCGAACAGCTTAATAAATCAACTTACCAGACTTAATCACACGTGATTTGACGTGAGATTTTTTTCTGACGGAAAACGATGAATTACGAAATAGAATAGAATTAGGCTATAGGAACGAACCTTCTGGCCCATTCTTGGGTCGGATAATTACTTCGATAATTATTCGGTTGTATACCCAAGTCCCATGCCGTATTTCTAGCCGCGTCAACCATGTCGGCAGTGGGATTCGAACCCGGGTCTTTCCGCACGCAAGCAGATTCGCTCACCAGTCGACCAAGCTTTACTTTTCATTAAATTATTGTTACGATATGAAAAAGAACCTGCTTTAAGTTTTATAGTAGTCAAATTATGTAAATGATGGTAAAATTAACTGACAGACATTGAAGATATTATCAAGCTAATAAACAATAAATTGACACAGGGAGCTGTAAAATCGAACTTGAGTGCGGGCTTATTGGTTCATTTTTTATTAGTTTTGATCATGATATATTTTTGTTGCGAGCAACGCTTGAACTGAAGATTAAACAGAATTAATAATTTTGCACACTTTGTATCGTACTGCTCTCAACTTGAAATTGAATACTTCATATAGTTTGCACTACAACAATTTTATTTTTTTTCAGAGGAAATAGACTTTCCATCCCCTCAAATGATTTCATCGAGTCCTACAGTATCTTTCGTAAGCTGTTTTTTCTATTGCCTGAAAAGAAAAACCATTTTACATTTGAGCTCTAGTAGAGGGTACATGAATGTAATGTTGAGCTCTTTCCTTAACGTGATGGCTTACGAATCATACTGCAATTCACTTTCGTGCAAAAAATTTTATTCTACCTTTGCGCTCTCAAATGTGATTGCATTCAATCACGTTCTCTTAATGCATTCATTATGATCGGTCTTGTCTCTCATCGTGACTTGGAATTGACTATTAGCAAGGTTGCGTTCGTTAAAATGGTACATTAATTATTTCACTATTGTTAACAAGCTGATTGTACAACTCTTGTATCCTGAAACCACGATTTGAGCATGAAACAGTGCTGAGTTATTCTAATCTACCATTACTATTGGAGATAAATATTTACTATTATTCTGAATACGTTCCGTACTTTTACACAGGATAGCACAGAGAAATATGCTAGTCAATGCAGCGTCAGGTCTTGAAGTAGTTCGTTTGATACCATCTATACGTCAGAGCAATACCTTTAACTGTTTTGATCAGAGTTTCTTGTAAACATCTTGAAGGTATAGAAAATCTGTGAAGCGCGCAAAGCTACCGATGCGAATGACGATGCTTTATTATCGTCTTGAGATATTAACGGTAAGTTTTTTTACCTTGGAACATATGAAAACGATTGCAGTGCCGCTGCAGCTGCAAGATTGCTGCTAGTAGCTGAGAAAATGTCTGTAAGGCATCGTTGAGCTTCCATAATTACTCGGTACGTCTTATTGTGAAATTAATCACTGTAAACTAATGGTTGAAGATCAAGAACTGCGTGTTGATTACGTTATCACCGCAGATAACTTCTCAGTCGATGATTGACTGCCGGGATCCATCATCAGAGAGAATTCTCAATACTAAGTGGTCTTTCTCATTGCACTAATGGATAGCTATTTTGTACCCATGAACCCATTGAATTATTGTAACGTGCACTTGTAGAAATGGAGGCCCACCAATGCATTACGGACTGTTGTTGGCTGCCCGCATCATTATAACATTCCCTGCTGCTCTCATTGTTGTTTTTTCTCTTTTTCTTCTCTTCTTCATCTCGATCTTCTTTCAGTGTTTCCAGGAATTTCAAATAAAAACCTATTGAATGTTTATATTCGTTTCTTTCCTTTATTTACGGTCATGCACTAATAAGTCGTCTGTCGAATTCATGTTCAATTTGGCATTAGGGTTGTAACTCGTTTACATGGCGAGGTTATTGGAACCCTGCTGATAGAGTAGAGTAATTCTTCGTTTATTATGTGAAATCATTCAACATAGTCTGCAATAAATATTGCCCCTTCATGCATGAGTGTCGGGTCAAAATTGCAAAACGGTACAAGTCGCGGATGTCCAGGTCTCGTCTACGGCCATGCTTTATTTAAAAAATTTATAAACTTTGACGAATTCATACGCTCCGTAAAGTTCACAATAAACACTTAGTTGCCTCACCTAATATTCAAGATTTAATTGTAAAGTAATCTCTACCTTCACTCGCCTGGACAGAAAGTGATTTTTGTTTCGACTGATGGACTTTAAGCACATTAATTATCGAGTTCCGGAATCGTAGAAATTTTGATTGTGCCTGATCTCATACCTACTCCAGAATTCACTATGTTTTTGATTTGACAGCAATGCCGCACAATTATTGTCGCCTAGCCCCTTTAATATCAGAGCATTTTGTAGGTATCAACAATAACGTAACCGTACCCTGTGCATTTTTCACGGAAATCGAAAAAAATTTAAATCAATAACTTTCCTAATAATTAGGTGTGTGGGCATGCGTGGAGCACGAATATGTTGAAAACGCAAACAAATACTGAAGAATAACAGGATAATTGGGAAAAAATCTAGAGCATCACAACAAAAAGAGTAGATGAAAATTATGATTTTTAAATACGACAACGGACCAATCTGCACAAACAGAGAAGTTCTTTGTTGCCTATATTCGTTGCCTGAACTGTATACCAAGTTTCATGACATTCTGAGACATTGACCGAAAAACTCGAAAAATTTCGTCAGGGGATACCCTGTGCATTTTTTACAGAAATCGAAAAAATTGTAAATCAATAATTTTCCTAATAATTGGGTGTGTGGGCATGCGTAAAGCACGAATATGTTGAAAACGCAAACCAATACAGATGGATAGCAGAATAATTGCCAAAAAATCTAGAGCATCACACGAGGAAAAGAGCAGATTTAAATGATTTTAGGTGACGATAACGAAAATTTTTGACAAACAGAGAATTTTGACAGCATCATTTGTTTCTCGACTGAAACATTGACCGTTAAACTCGAAAAATTTCGTAACTCTGCATTTTTTACATGAATCGATAAACTTTAAGATCAACAACTTTCTTAATAATTGGTTAGGTGGGTATGCATGGAGCACGAATATGTTGAAAACGTAAATAAATACTGATGAATTGCAGAATAATTGCCAAAAAAATTAGAGCATCACACAAAAAAATGAGTAGATACAAATGTTTAGTTTTAAATACGACAACGAAACAATTTTCTCGAACAGAGAAGGTCTTTTTTTACCAACAAAGGCTATGTATTTGTTATCGAAAAATCAAAGCCTGTTGTGCAAAAACTGATTTGTTTTTCGTGATCTACACACGAATATCTGCATATGGATGAAGTTTTATTTAGTTTTGGATAATTTCGTATTTTGGTGAAAAAATATTATTCGGGTATAGCCTTGAGTGTTTTTTCAAAAATTACATGGAAAATCATCTACGCACGAATATTTGCATACTAGATGATTCCCTTGGAAATTTCACTGTTTAGATTTGATTAATATAAAATTATTATAAGACAGTTTTTGTTGCTTGCTTGCTCTCTTTCTCTTTCACGCTCTTAAGGATTTAAATAGGAGGAAATTCGGTAAGGTATACATGTACTGTATTGTGGATACCAGAAGCACATCCTTCACTGTGTGCATATCCTTTGCAAAGCCCGCGTCCACTGGCAAATCAAACGAAAAAACTCTGTACAAAAAACACATGAATCTGCACGTGGGTCTACTAGTATTACCTAAACATGAAAAATAAGTGCTGAATTGGTGAACAATCAGTAAAACATCTAAGGTCTCATTCTACATATATAGATACAAGATAGGTGTCAATTACCAAGTATGAATACAATAGTCTATCAAATTTAAACCCAATAATGAAATTTTTGTTCACTAATTGTTTCCTGACTTCTATAGCAAGTTGCACGAGATTCTAAGACAACAACCGACCCCAAAAATTTCTTTTAGGGATTGTAATACCAATGCATTTCAATCCAGAAAATGAACAAATTCATTTCAGAAATTCGACAAATTTGATACGAGTAATTTCATTATAGCTGGGGATCTTTACACATATTGAGTAGGTATATGATGAAAACGTAAAGAAACAGATACTAATAAACAGCGCCTGAGCCACCACGTCTACAGCCGAAGATAAAAATTACTATTCAAAAGTACGTATCAACGCACCCGCTCATTTTCCCTGAAGTTCATGAATTTTACGTACTTATCACACGAGGAGCACCAATTGCCTTAGATGTGCCTGATCTTAACTTACTTCAGTGGAATCCTCTTGCATCCATCCATTGATACCAACTTCAGCATTTGTACCTTCACGAGCTGATAATTAGCGCAAGTCTATGCAGTTTGGCTGGTATAATACGTTTTTGCAGATATGCTTTAGTAAAATATACCAGAAGTTATTGAAGTAGATATTGAACCAATGAAACTGTCTACGCTAGTGAATCGTAGGTCGAGTCCAACCACATGAGACTATAATCAGAATTGATTGTTGAATACCAAATATAGTAGTTTTCTTTATTACCATAGCTCTAACACCATGTTGACAAAATACGCAAATTTCTCAACGGTGTTAATTGCTTGAACATTTAGAATCTGAAGATCATGAACTAAAGTAAATCAAAGATAAAGTTCATCTAAAATGACTAATCCTGTATTTTATAATTTCGTGTCCTACTTACACATTCGAATAAAATCAAGCAAATATCAAAGAACACGTGTAAAAAATTAACCATGAAAACTTTTGGCTAGTAATCCTTCAGAAAAGACAACAAAATTATTATAAACGCAGGTGGCCGACGATAATAGTCTTTCAGAAGCATGTTAGGAAGGAAGGTCTTGTGTGACCGCCATTAGCAAGCTATGCCAAACTCCATAATAAGAAGACAGTATGCATCTGTTTTTGCCTCTTCATACGAATTAAAATTCTCTTGCATCTCATGAATGTTATATGAACCTAGCTATGTTAAATTAATAGTTAAAAATAAAGTATAATGAACTTTAAAGTCGCAATAAATTTACAATTAAAAAGAATCTTCACATAAAAATCAGCAATGAGGAAGATATAAGAATTGGTCAGCGACGCTTAAGCGGGAACTATGTCACCATCGCGGGCCGCTACTTCTCACGTGTTGTCCTCAAGTGAAGACTGAGGCTTTTCTTCGTGTGACCGAATGGCCGATCTTCTTTACGTCTTAGGTTTCTGCGCTCAAGAGACGCTGAATAAAGATAATTTTAGGCTAGTAAATGAAAATTTTAGTAAATTCAATGATAATGCGTGATTAACATGATATAGGAGTTGTAATACGGAAGAAATTCCCCTGAATCATTGCTCTGGTGGGTGCCCGTGCCCCCATCTCTCGTAATGCAGCACCCCCTAGGGCCCCCATTTGGCAACCCACCAGCTCTGCGGCGGCTCGAGAGCCAGCCAACCTCAGTCTCTACCAGTGTGCTATCACTGCTGCAACTACTCCTACCGCTCTAGCACTGCTTCCGTGTCTTGATTTCATCCCTCTGACAACACCATCACCAGTTCCTTAGCAGTCTAAGGGTTCCCGAGCCAGAGCAACTCCTGGATTTATGAGAGCTATACTCACAACACTCGTCTGCTCGTGTCAGTGAAGGTGAGTGAGTAGGCGGGAAGACCTAAATGTAGAGCGAGCAGTAAGTAGCGTTGGCACGCAGCGTCAAGGCGCTAAGCTTGCCTTGTATCTGTGACCTGAGGCCTCAATAAAGCCGGCACAGTGAGTAACGCTCGCACCACGAGGTTCCGTTTCCTTCATGCTCAAATTACGAGAATTCGAACAACCTATACTTACAGTTAAATTTCAATACTGTTGAAACTTGTGCATACGACGAAATGAAGGTCTTAACGAAATTTACATTATTTTTCGATATAAAGTATGGTGGTAAAAGCGCTCACACCACAAGGTCCCGTTTCCTTCATGCTCAAATTACGAGAACTCGAGCAACCTATACTTCCAGTTCCATTTCAATTTCATTGAAACTCATGCATACGACGAAATGGTTTTAACGAAATTCACGTGATTTTTCGATATAAAATGTGCTAAAGTCTCAAGCATGTTTCTAATCTTAACAATGCTATGTTTCACAATCAAATGGGAGTTCTTTCTTACGTTAAAATTAGTGATCTTTATACTTGATACGAGAGCCTAAGAGTAGATAAAGTCAGTTGAGTTTCACTTAAGTAACGAATGGGTTAGTTTCATTTTGTATGTATCGTTGTCAGTCAAGTAACAGTTTCACTATTGCTGAGTTCAGTGCGATTCATGGCTTACAAAAACGTCCAGAATACCAAGTATTCGTAGAATAATTTTGTAGTTTGAACATGATTTTTACACGTATTGAACACGTACGATCAAAGTTATCAAAAATATTACTACGCAGGCTAAAACTTTGAACAATTTTGATGTAAAGTGCAATTGGGAATGCATTAGTTTTATAGTCCCACTAGAGCTGATGATAATGATGCTTCCAAAGCGAACTTGCACCTGCATTTGGTGGAGGCAGTTAGTGATTATAACGAAGTACTCCTGATGAATGACAACACTTTTACATGGCATGGGACTTGGGTACCAACCCAAGAATGGGCCAAACGGCTCGTTCCTATTACCTTAATCTATTCTATTCTATTTTATTCTTTTCTATTCTACTGTTTGTGCTGCGGAAGATTCCCCTCTGTAATTCTTGCAGCAAGAAATAATTGTGGAAAGCTCTTGCGTGTGTGGAAATAAGAAGACATGACTATATTGTAACGACTGTTTTCATTGATTAACACCGTCGAGCACGATGTTTAAAGGAATAATATCCGGGGAGCAGTTGAACATTCTCTAATTTTTCAATATTAACAGCGAATGAAATGAAGTAATCTGTGAGCAGCAATGAAAATATATTGAAAATATGAAATTTTTCATTCTCAAAACTATCATGCTTTCCAGGATTTGAAAAATTTGGTTAGTGTCATGTTATTCTTTTCTTTATTTCCTCAAGACTGCGCTGACACGCTTTGTAAGACAAATCAAAATTTGATTTTAAAAAGTAAGTTTACTATTAAATATACTCGGAACAATACTCCCCTTATATGATGTAATTCTTAAACCTTAAGAATTATTATTCCCAATATAATCATTGCTAATTATATTCAGCAAAATCCAAGTCCGCATTCAGTATCTAAAGACTGTTTGCCAAAGTCTTTTAAAGATAAAATTTGGCTCGGAAGTTTGACACGAAAAAGTAGACATTTCAGGGGAAATTATAAATAATGCATAACTTTAATCGAAAAGGGACACATTATATTAACTATAACACAACTACTTCAATCTGAAAATCATTATATATTAATTATAATCGATTGTCGATGCATAACTTTAATTGAAAACGGAAACACTACATTAATCCCAACAGAACTATTTATCGATGGTAAAATTAGTTTTCACAGGGACTATAATTATTAACTTGAGAGCATGAACTTTTACATGCATTCAACGTACTGTAGTTCTTTGTTAACAATATTCGAGTTCACAGAGTTTGTAAGCATTGATTTTAAACGTAAATTGCTGTAAAATTTCATGTCAAGCAAAACATCTTTAATTTATTATCACCAGAAAGTCCAAGAATTCATACGAGCAATTCAGAGTTTACTGTATTCCACATTAAAGACAGGAAGGAAGCGTACACAATACATTAGCTGGTAAATTGTAACGAATAAGACACTAAAACATGAGAAAAACAGTCATGACTTTCAGTGTTGCTCTGTTAGCACATGAACTGCTTCATGTGTCAAGTTTCTGAACGTATTCTCCATAAATAAACACGGAGATATTCAGATTATGATGTAATGCGAGTGACATCGATAGAACAGAGGAAGATACCTTGTTTTTTGTCTACGAATATTCACACGATGAACAAAACGATGGAAATCAGAAATAAGACAAATAAGTAACTAGAAGTCGGGCACAATTACTATATGCTATACTTTTATCAGCAAAAAGTTACTGAAAATAATCGATGGGATAGAGGAAGACTTCAGAAGTGCGGAAATTCATTTAGTTTCGATTTCTGAAGCTGCTAGTAGATCGTGACAGTTGATAGAAATGACTGCTGCAATAACAATGAAGAGGCGTCTTCTGAGTACCTCCACTCTGAAGACATAATGACAGCTGCAGCTGTTTCTTGGTCTTTGATCGGCAGCTGCTGCAGCTGTTTGTTGGTCTTTGATCGGCAGCTGCTGCAGCTGTTTGTTGGTCTTTGATCGGCAGCTGCTGCAGCTGTCTGTTGGTCTTTGATCGGCAGCTGCTGCAGCTGTTTGTTGGTCTTTGATCGGCAGCTGCTGCAGCTGTTAAGTAGGCATTTGATGTGCAGCTGCTACAGAGAATATATCTCAAGTATGCAATACCTCTGCATGAGCAGACGGAATGCAATTAGCGCTTAACAGCTGCGGCTCTCAACAGGCAGCTGTCATGCAGCTGCGGCAGCTGTTAGCAGGTGACTGGCATAGTACAGCAGAAACAGCTGACAGCATGCGACTGGCATCTAACAGTAGATGACAGCAGGCGACTGGCATGCTACTGCAACAGGTGACAGCAGGCGATTGACATGCTACTGCAACAGGTGACAGCAGGCGATTGACATGCTACTGCAACAGGTGACAGCAGGCGATTGACATGCTACTGCAACAGGTGACAGCAGGCGACTGGCATGCTACTGCAACAGCTGACAGCAGGTGACTGGCACGCTACTGCAACAGCTGACAGCAGGTGACTGGCATGCTACTGCAACAAGTGACAGCAGGCGATTGGCATGCTACTGTAACAGCTGACAGGAGGCCACTGGCATACAGCGGCAGTTGACAGATGGCAACTGGCATGCAATAGCAGCAGGCGACTGGCATGCAATAGCAGCAGGCGACTGGCATGCAATAGCAGCAGGCGACTGGCATGCAATAGCAGCAGGCGACTGGCATGCAATAGCAGCAGGCGACTGGCATGCAATAGCAGCAGGCGACTGGCATGCAATAGCAGCAGGCGACTGGCATGCAACAGCAGGCGACTGGCATGCAACAGCAGGCGACAGGCACGCTCCATCGCCTGAACTGACGTGCCAAATATCTTCTTTTACTTCGTCACTCTGAACAAGCCCTTAATTTGGCACCTAATTTGTGCCCTAAGTTGCCTCCTAATTTGCGTTCTCACGCTAATTGTTCGCCCCCTGAAGCTGTACTTCAGTCTCCTCGTCACGCTCACGATGCTTGCGTCTAACCTTGCCGTAGCAAATGGAACCACTGTCCTCTCCATTATAATTCCTAATTGAAAAAAAACTGAAACCACTTTATTTGACTGAGCAAGAGACTTTGCCGATTGTTTTCATGATTATTTTCAGGGAGTGTAAGCGATTTTATTTTCTGTCAGTATCTACGAAATGTCAATAGCTCCAGTTTTTCAATGATACCAAAAGTCACTCGTATTCACTGGTGAAAATATTTTTTTGCACTAAAAAATCCCTACTAATGGTACTTGGTTGAGTATTTCAACAGGAGTTCAGGTAGCGTGAATAGGAAACTGAATTTATCAAAACTATTTCCTGGAGTGAATTTTACGAGCGAAAACTCTACGGTGTTTACACCTGACATTTAAATACCTCAACAGGTCAAAAATTTGCAGCGTTATATTTTTTCACCTCCTCAACAACTAAGGTTTCTCTAAGATGCAAAACAAGTTTTTATGTCTCATTCGTCAACAATAATCTTTGAAGATTTTTGAATAAATTATTACGGTTTAATGATATTTATTTAATGATATGAACTTCACTGAAACTTCGTCAACGTACAGACATCTTCTACAGCTTATAAGAAAAGAAGTTCATCAGGACATATTAGTAGGATTTGATCAGAATTATTTTTCACCAAAAATACACTTCTTTCATATCTCAAAATTCCTGAATCAATTTTTCAGAACGAGAACCACTGATGTAAAGCGATTCCTAATTCAGCGTGTACTAATTTCCTGGACGAAAACCAAAAAATTGAAAACAATTTTATCCTTTTTGAGAATTATAAAATGTTAAAACTTTTTGATCATGGAACAATCAATTTGGAAAATCATCTGTTCAAAATTCTGTTTGTGAATAAATGAACAATTTATATTTTCCAAGTGGCAGTAGATTGCAAATAGGAACGTGCCGAGGTTACGTACAAAATCAAGATCATTTTTGTAATAATTGCAAATCCAAAATTCTATAGAAACATCATCACCCAAGTCCAATGATTGTCCAGATCTGGTTCACCGGCCAATGACTTATTTGCGCTTTCAAAACTAATTCCAGACTTGACAATCAGTGATAATACCTGGGCTTTACACATGAACTCTATTTACTGCTTCTGAATCGATTTTGTTTTTATTCTTAACTCTAATGCCTGTAACTTGACCTTCACTCGCAACTCGAAAAAAGGTATACTTATTTTTCCATACTTCGGGGGCAGGCATTGTTCTTCGCTTATTTGTTTGCGCTAGCCCACATATGTTTCTAGTTACATTCTGTAGCAATAGTTATATATTCAATTCAATATCGTATTATTCAATATTCTACAGTAATCGTATTATCTGTGTATGGGTGTCCTAGCTTATGTCAATTGGTTCAACGCTAATTTCTCTGAAGCAAACTGTTTGAGCAGAAGTGTTAAGTCACTTATAAATCACCCAAATTCTTAACGATAAAGGTAACTTCGAAAATGTAATTCAGTAAATCACGGATGTTATTGTTAGTATTCTTATCGTTTAACAAGAGTAGTTACGAAAATACCAGCGCTATTCGACATGCTAACACATTAATATTTTAATGCAAAGTGATGCTGACAAATTACCAGTAAACAACAGACTGTAATTTACACGGACGCTGAAAGTTCATGTTAAACAACATGCAGTGAACATGATAAACCTACAAAATTAGTAAATTCACTACAAACGTTCGGTTCCACGGTTCATTTAATATATAAATCCATCAAAATTTCTCTTATTTTAAGAATATTTAAGTGCATTTCAAAGTGAGGAGCTTTCTTACGTGCACGGGACGACCAACATGTGTTACTTCCTCCACAAAGTTTACTGTGAGGTCGCACAAAACTCGTACACATCACACGGGCACTGGTGCGGAACAACAAGGCTTAACACGTTGCCTCCGATTGCCTGATTGGTGTAAAACTTCACTTTGTACGCATAGTCACTAGGAGGATCTGAAAAAATTACAGAACCTAACCTCAGTGGTACACATACGTACCACTTCGGAGTCAACGTGTTAAGTTTTGTTATGTTATCTTTTTAGTTGCGTAATATTATTTGCTGCTTCTGACTCGTCTGTGTATGAGTTGAAGAACCGTGGATTCCATGAGAACTTTATCCACTTTCAATTAAGTTCAACACAAGTAAATGGTTAATTTTCAATTGTTTGTATCATGATATGCGTTATAAAAATAGTCACGGGAAGTTAACCATTAAAAGTTTTTGAAGTTTGAAGATCCTATCAGCATCAACCAGTAAATAAATCCTTTTCATAAACGTTTCTTATCGTAATTTAAAAATAAGTAAATAATATTCATTTAGACTCGCTAGCAAAGGAAATTCCAAAATAGAAAAGCAAAATTGAATACATGAAAACTTGAAAAATAGTGGGCGACAAAAATAGAGATTATGAACAGCACTATGTGTACAGTACATTTTGAAGTTCAAAACTGATTAATATATACACTGTTTTAAAGGCAGAACATAGAAAAAATTCAACGATAATACTGAATCGGAAAAGGCCTACAGGAACAAGTGCGTATTATACTCGTGCAAAACGCAGTAAATTCAATTGTCAACTAGTCCACTTAAAACTGAACATTTTTTGAAGTTATAATGAAACTAAATGGGACAGAAAACTAACGTAAATTTGCAAAATTCTCCCAAATTGCTGAGTTTGACCGATGAATACCATAATTTTTAGCTGCATATATTGTCACGATCTCAGCCCTTTAGTTCACGTACGAAGTACTTCGTATTACTGTTAGAAAAAGTACCAAAAAATATATAAATAAAACTGAAAAATTTGTATTAAATAAAATGCTTTTGTCTCTTACAATTATTGCTGTTACTTTACAGTTGTTTTTTTCAGTGTTTAGTATTGGTTTCCTTCAGTATTTTAACAATAATCGTAATTTCATGTGCTTCTTATTCATATGCAAGTGTCCAACCGTCCATGGTCTCAATTAATGCTTAAGCTTAATTTGTTAAAACAGTGAATTTCGTAGTCTATGTGTATTTTCCTATTACAATATTTACTTTTATTGTTGTAATTTTCGAAACTTTCATTATTTTTTCACCATTACTGTTGAAAGAAAGTTCTATTATTATTTGTTTTGCGCCAGAAATGAATAAAAACAAAGTTCAAATTAAACTTTTCTTCGTTTCCTCCGATAATAAAAGATAGTTACACTTGTTTTAGACATGGAGAACATCTAAGCCGTCTGGATTAAAGAATTTTCATTGCTGCTCAACTTGATCTGATACCTTATCAAACTGAAATAAAATATTCAAACCTTAACATAACTTATTTTTGAGCCAAAACTCTCGAATCCTATTTTATGAACTTTCTGCAAGCAGTAAATGGTTATACGTGCTTCACTTATCTATTTTCGCTGTTTATGTTGAATAATTTTCCATCATATTCTACATTTTGTTTGCGCTTTTTATTAGTTTTGTTTTGTTGTCGTGACAGGAAGAGGATGAGAGGCTAACTCCCCCTCCCAGGCTCTGAGGGACACTCGGGCCTGGGGACTATGCTGCCACTCTTATTGCTTGTATCAGGTGGGTCTTACCTGCCACTCTTATTGCTTGTATCAGGTGGGTCTTACCTGCCACTCTTATTGCTTGTATCAGGTGGGTCTTACCTGCCACTCTTATTGCTTGTATCAGGTGGGTCTTACCTGCCACTCTTATTGCTTGTATCAGGTAGGTTTTACCTGCCCATATTGCCTGTATCACAATTAATCTCCTATGCTGCTGCATACGTTGCTTGGATCAGGTAGGTCCCGTACAAATAACCAGTGTCTTTCAAATAAGAGCTTATATTTTAGAACTAGGTTTCATACACCCGCTGTCATTCAATAGGTTAAAGATTCTCATTTGGCGCCAATAACTTCAGTTTGCACTAAACAATATATATTAGGAATAATTCCACCTTACAATCTGCTTTGATAAAATTGTGCAGGAATACAGAGCACATGACGCATACTTTTACAATAGGGAAAATTTTCACAGTCGATCTCCAAAGTACTCGTAATCAAAGGTTTTTGAAATACAGATACAACTTCAAGTTGTTAACGGATAACATAGAACATTAAGAACTGAATAATATATGCACATTATTTTACCGATCATAATGGATGATCAAATGCCCATAATAAAATTATAGAGTTCATATTTTCTCATAAGCTGTAAGCGTAATCACATGTGGTAGCACAATATTAAACTCTTGCGTATTCTTGCCTGAAATAATAACAAGAGTCAACTTCCCTGCTGGACTTTTCCTTTAGAGATTAATGCGAGGACAAATGTCTTATTTTAGGCACAGAAATCTGAAGTGTCGTCAAAAATACTCGTGTACGTACACGTGAAACTCCGTCACGTGACGCGCAGTCAACGCTATAAATAAAACTTTGTCACCAGCGCAAGTGATCTTTATTTATGCAACTCATCCGGTTTACTTTTCTCTCCTTTATATTGAATTGAACGATCAGAATAGTTCTGTACCCTGGGAACTGTAAACTATTCTTTATCGCACATTTTACGACTTGTTCTTATAAGCGTAACAGCTGAGCTTAGCAAACAGGATATTAACTAATTCGTAAATTAAGTAACATTAGAAGTTGGCCACCTAGTTACTTCTCATACTGTGGTTCATTAGTGAAATGCGTCAAGAAGGACTACTGTAAGAAATATATAACATTAAAGTGAGAGAATGTGATTTACAATGTTAGCCAAATCTATTCCAAACAAGGAAAAAGTGGATTTTCTTATAAAAGAAAAATGCACAAAAAATTTCACTCGTACCTCATTCGGAATTCCGCTTAATTTACTGAACTTTCAATGTCATTCACATGAAGATCTGAACAAAGTATATTACATAATTTATCAAAAATTAGCGTAAAAATTTAAACCTCCCGTAACTTTATTTTGTTTCATCATTATCTATTTTTATTCTCAGAGAGATCTGGAATATTTTTAGCAAATTTAACCGCCTGTTTACATTGCTTTCTTTTTTGCTTCACTCTTGACAAATAAAGAAAATATCGAGTGAAGTTAGCTAAACAAATTTATACTTGTAGTTTGCTTGGTTGGTTGAGTTGAACGGGAATATTCACATTTAATCAACGATGTCTTAGAGTCAACATGAATTTCCATAAAACAAGAGTTATCACCAGTGACCACCTGTACCCACTATAGCATGTAGAACTACTGCCGCTTACCTATATTTAAGAAAACTCAAGTTTTACAGGAACAGATGAGGAAATTATATTTTAAATATTACGGGAAAAAACTGCCCTTTCATCTTCGCTTGCGCGCACGCAATCAAAAGAGCATGACTATGAGGGCAAAAGCAGAGCATCTAAAAACCGCTTGACTTGGGGAAACACAGAGCACCTTAACGCCACCCAACTTCTGATTTGCTGTTCAAATTTTTTGCCCGCGTGGCGAAGTCAGCGTTCATGATAAGGAGGAAAGCATCTCCTGTCGTCCCGTAACTTACATTGGGGCTAAGATGGTGACGCACCGTTGCTGAAGCTATTAGGCAAACACATCACGCAACTCAAATTGATGGCCGTGCTTAATGTACAGCGAAGACTGAAATAGCGCACGGGTTGAAACACTTCATACCACGATTGTAACTCTTGAAGTCATGTATTAAGACACGTTTATTTTTATTTAGTAATAAAAGTAAATATACCCTGTTATTTTGAATACAAGCTGACAACCGCTATGCATACGAATATAAGAGAACATAAATAACATGAACGACTTCTTGGTTGTCTCTCTAACAACATGGAAGTCCGTAAATTAGGGTCCTGTATATTATTAACCGGTGAGGAGTTTCAGTTCTCTCACTCCTGAACTTTAATTGATATTGAAATGAAAGCTGCAAGCTGCAGGAGTCTTAAAACAAAGACGGTATTTTTGTATATAAGCTTTCTTGCAGCTAAACATGCAGGTTCAACCCTCTGAACGAATTCCACTACTACCAGGACACATAAGCAAGTGACCAGGCATGAAAAGGCAGTCAAAAACATTGCATTTTTAATGCTTTATGACTTGCACGTAATAATTTTATGAATGTCTAAATTTCGTTCATTTACCTCCGTGACTCACCAGCTTGGTCGACTGGTGAGCGAATCTGCTTGCGAGCGGAAAGACCCGGGTTCGAAACCCACTGCCGACATGGTTGACGCGGCTAGAAATACGGCATGGGACTTGGGTAAACAACCGAATAATTATCGAAGTAATTATCCGACCCAAGAATGGGCCCGAAGGTTCGTTCCTATAGCCTCATTCTATACTATGAAGAGCTTTTTTATATTGTTTGAGGAAGAAATTAAGAACCTGGCATATTATCGCTTCAAAATCAAAATAAGAAAATTTATTGTCTACTCATTCTATATTAATCTTCCTTTGAACGAGAAACTGTAGTAATTTAGCTCAACACCTCTCTACGCAGCATACATTAATTTTACAACAACAGAAAGCGGCCGCACAGTGCCGGTCATATCACGCACCTTGAAAACCAATGGATACTACGCTTAACTAGTAGACCCACGCGTGAAAATTCACGTAGTTTTACTGAATTTTTTTTCGATTGGTCTGCCAGTGGACGCGGGCTTTGCAAAGGAGTTTCACACATTGAAGGACGTACCTTTGGTATCCACAATACAATGCTCACAATACATGTATACCATACCGAATTTCCTCCTATCTAAATCCTTAAGAGCATGACAGAGATACGGACCAAGCAAGCAAGCAAGCAAGCAACAAACTGTGTATTATTATACATATAGTGGATATTCTGTGGACTCGCCTAGATTGAGGGAGCCTCACTGAATGAGGGCAGGGCGAGGTCAAGGCGTCAGCATTTGTCCTAGTAGCTTGAGAAGGTATGCGCTCAGCAGCAGATCGTAGTGCCCTCGAGCATCGCAGTGCACCCTCAGTCAGGACACCGTACATTGGCTGGGTACATCAGAGCGAGTGCGTCGCATGTACGTTAAACTGTGCAGTTGTGATATTGTCAGGTGTGAGGTTCAATTTAGAAGATACGTGTTGTGTTTTTACTCAATTTTAGATGATTTTATTAAACGAAGGAAAAACGTAGTTCTTCACAAAACCCTCGTCAGAGGGCTTGGCTATGGAGCTGAATTATTGATGACGTTCTGTATTACACAACGCTGATTTCTCTCGATATTGTGCTGTACGATCTTTTCCATCAAAGAATAATTTTTTTAGAAATTTAAATATTATTAAGTGGTTAATGCTGCAGTATTCATTCCTTGCAAGGACTCATAAAATATGATCAATAAAAAGGTTCAAATACTGATCAAATAAGTAATGAATTATGTAGAAGAGGAATAATCGACTTCTTACGAGTGCCTACAATTTTGAGACGTTCTTTAACTAACTTTTTGTAGCGCAAATTATCGATATATTAACATGCTCATCAACATATCTCACCTTTATTAATGCCCTTCATGTAAGATACGTTTAAGACTTCGCGAAATCGGGTTCTACTCGAGAAGAAATTAGAATTCTGACATCAATTACTCGAGATCACAATAATGATAAATTCAGCAACGCGAATTTGACTAAGGCGTTTTGTTTAATATTCTCCCATCAACTGACACCCTCTAACTCGTGGGTGTGCGTATCTGCTTGAACAATCTCAGAAGAAATTTGATGAAGAAACTTTATTTCTAGTCAAGTATATAGCACAAATAGATTGATTTAAAAAATGTTAATCCTAATATCTTAAGACTAGTGATAATGCTCCCAGAAACTGTTCTGTGGCTAAAGGATAATGCATCATAGACGTTGAGTTAGAAAAGAACAGAATGAGGCTATAGGAACGAACCTTCGGGCCCATTTTTGAGTCGGATAATTACTTCGATAATTATTCAGTTGTTTTACCCAAGTCCCATGCCGTATTTCTAGCCGCGTCAACCATGTCGGCAGCGGGATTCGAACCCGGGTCTTTCCGCTCGCAAGCAGATTCGCTCACCAGTCGACCAAGCTGGTGATAGTTGTACATAAGTCGTTCCTAAAAAGTTGATGGTTATGCCAAAGCTTGTCATTTTGTGTACATTGCTCCAAAAATAATCACTCTCCCAGAAAAAACAACTTGAAGTAACCCAACTAACGTCAATCAAAATTTTAACGAGTTTACAGTAGCGTGGCCCAGAAGTTGCTTCACAATTTCAAACATTTATCACGCAAAAACTATAGAAGATACAAAGTTCTAGTTAACTGAGATGGAAAGAAAAATACTGTAGTCTTTTTTTTATTTATGATACAGGCTGACCGTAATAAGACTTACGGATTCAAACAATGGCAGACTTTAGAAACTCTTAAAAATGGTTAAATACACAGCGAAAGAGAAAGTGAGCAGAATGATGCCTTTATGATATTTTTTCATTAAAATTCGAAACTGCTAGAAACCATATAATACTCCGTCTATCTACTTACATAATAGACAGTGTATTGCCATCTCTCTATCGGTGTGTGTCCGTCCCATTACTTCCTATCTATTACTGAAGAAAAATTATTTAACTGAAATCAGAACGGGTATACAGGGTGTTCAAGTGTTACGGGACCCGAAAACCAACTCCCGCAACTCAAAAATTGGTTTTGAGTTTTTATTGTGGTATCAACAATACAAAGCTCGAAATACAAGTAATACATGCATTGTATTGTAGATACTACAATACTAACTCAAAGCCCAATTTTGAGTTACATCAGTTGGTTTTCGGCTCCCGTAACGCTTGGACGCCCGGTATATGTATTATAAGAATTGTATTAAATGTACCAAAAACTCTGGATTTCTTATAAAACTAGTAGATCCACACGTGAAAATTCACGCGTTTTTACTAACATTTTTCGTTTGATTTGCCTGTGGATACGGGCTTTGGGAAGGAGTTTCCACATTGAAAGATGTGGCTTTGGTATCCACAATACAATGCTTACAATACATGTGCCGAATTTCCTCCTATCTAAATCCTTAAGAGTGTGACAGAGAGGCGGACTAATCAAGCAAGCAACAAACTGTATTATTGAATAGTGGAATGCTGTCTATTAAATAGTAACAATGACCGAAAATTCGAACTGTCACCTTACAGTAACATGATTTCAAACCTTAGTAACCCAAATAATTTAAGCCGCCTTTGTTACGTCCCTAAAAAAAACTGTTCGAGTTTTTCATTGCTCTCTATTTCTGAAGAGTGTCTCATTCAAAAACATGTTAAATGATTATATTACGTTCATAACGCTCATGTTCATTAGTTTTGTTGCACAATTAACACTTATCATTAACGCGGATTTTGAAGCGACTCGTGATTCTTGTTCTCTCACAATAACACGTTGCTTACGATTGCCTGGCCGGTGTAAATCTTCACTTTGTACATATTATTACTAGAAGGCACTGTAAAATTTACAGAACCTAACCTAAGTGGCCCACATACGTACCACTTCGGAGTCAACGTGTTAAATCAAAACAGCAGCCTTCAGAAATGTTTCAAGTTTCGATCAGACAGAAATTTAGATCCTGCGTTCGACTGCAATGAATCATAGGCGTGGCTCTCGTTCAATGACAAAACTAGGTTTTTCGTAGTTATCGTCCGCGAAGAAATTTTTCGGAAAATTTCCGTGAGTTTAGTCTGTTGGCAAGCGATTTGAGCGTCTTACAATGCTGATAGTGAACACTCTCAATGTCAGTGTCTCAGACTTACACTTGCAAATTTTAAGTGGAATTCGACTGACAAAGCTCTGCTAGCGTTCGTACAGTTAGAAACGTTCATGATTGTCAGTGTTAGCCCAAAAAGCATAGCCTGGCATTGGTTCATTCGATAATTCAACATTTAATATACCACGATGCTACTCAAGACTGCTCTTGTACAAATCTTCTATTGTAGTAAAACGCATTTGCATAGCACTTCAGCGGCCAAAAATTTTTGTCAAACGCTATTTCTGTTGCCGAACTCTGCGGCTGTGAAGCACTGCTGCTGCATACAGCCTCTGTGAGTTGCTTTTACTGTTGCACAAACCTTGCTGCTGCACACAGGCTGCTGCACACAGGCTGCTGCACACAGGCTGCTGCACACAGGCTGCTGCACACAGGCTGCTGCACAAGCACTCGGCTGTTACCGCTGCTGCAGTCGCTGGCAGGCAGCGGAGACACGGCGTCGTGGCAGCCACCAAAATTAGACCTCTGCTCTCAGACCTACTCAAGTTCCTTGACACAGTTCCCTCGCGCAAGAAAATCTCGTCGAAGCAAAGACCAGGAGTAAATCAAGCTCAATCAAGCTTATTCACAGCTACACTGAGGGGGAATTTTCGCAATGCGTCCAGCTAAATCAGGGACAGAACAAGTGCGATCATCCCATTACGTATCTGGTCATCTGAACGTACGAGGCTGTGGCAAGTTCCTTAGTTTCACAGGAAAATTCCACGGCATCAGAGACGCTTGATTGAACGAGCATGTGAACCACAGCTAGCTTCATGAGACTATTCACACTACAGAACTGACAAAAGCCGTCACGCGTGCTAGATCTAAAACTTATATTATCGACTGAAGTACGTTAAATGTTTTTCTATAGAGGTCTGTTTGATGACGAAGTCTGTGACTTGTAGTGGTTAAAATAATTATCAAGTGAAGGTGTTTTCAAATTTCTCCTTGGATTTTGCATTCTGGGCAACGGGACACGTATGCACATGACTGCGATTCCGAACATCAATGAGATTCATTGGCCACATCGATCACCCATTCATATTTTCTCAAAATATAATTTTCGAACATAAAAATTTTGACTTTTTATACGGCTTTAACTTTGAAATAATTTAGTGAAAATAATATTCATTAATCTTGCTAAAATTCAATTGAGGTCAATATCTGTATTTAAGATAAACCTGACGTCCGCATCGGCACCTACAGGAGAACATCCATTTACTAGGTATGGCATCAATGGTGGGTAACTAAACTAAGTGCGTAGGCATGCTACCTATAGGGGGTAACTAAACTAAGTGGGTAGGCATGCCACCTATAATGGGTAACTAAACTAAGTGGGTAGGCATGCCACCCATAGGGGGTAACTAAACTAAGTTGGTTGGTATGGCACCAATCACCACAAAGTGATTCAGTATAGCACCAATCCCCACAAAGTGATTCAGTATGGCACCAATTATCACAAAGTGATTCAGTATGGCCCCAATTAACACTAAACAGGTCACATGGCTGGTGTCAGAACCCTCTGACCAACAACGGTCACACCCACACCACGACCAACGTTTGTCCTTGCTCTACATCAGTTTTCCTCCCCCTTTCTTCTATTCCTCTCCCCCTTCGGATGCCATAAGTGAGGGCTTGCCAAGTTGACCAAAGTTGAGTGATATAACGTGTCCTACTGTACTAATACTTGACTTACAGGTCTCCGTCTAAACTTGTGCATTTGTATCCATTTCTTGTGCTTGGATTGTATATGCATTAACGGCAGTGACTAAATAGAAGATTAAAAATTTCATCAAATAGCATGGTTCTAACCCTGAATAAGAGAATTACTACAAAATCCAGTGTATACAGTTTGAGCTGCAAGAAAAAATCTAAATGAAACACTCTGCACCTCGAGGCATTTTTCGGCATCGAAGTGACCCCCTTCCGCGGGCAGTCGCCTTGTTAGGACGCACCAATGCTTTAAAAAGAACTGTGTCGCGCAGTGCCAGCGTTTAAACACAACCTGCATTCTTCTAGGACACTAGATTTACTAACAGACCGCTGCTCAAGTGCCAAACGCTCTAAAATAGCACACATTTTTTTGCCCGAGGCAGAATCATTGTGCTATCACGCACAGTGCGATCGGAAACGCTTATGAAGAACTGATCAATTTGCAAGGCAGAGGTAATTCAAAGACTACATAAAGTCTAGTTAACGCGTTTATGTTTAAATTAGCACCTTTTGCAACGAAAGAGTCTGTTTTCATGAAGCTTCCTGATACCATAATCCACTTAATTAAACCGATCACTTCACTCGATAATACCTAATTTAATGAGAAGTTACACCGCTATTTCGGCTGGATTCTGCGTTGTTTGGTCTTGATTTCTAGTGTACTTTCTGGGGATAGTCATGTATTATCAAAAGAACAATTACGTAATTGTGATTATAACACAAAGATACTCTTGTCTTTTATGCCTCCCGAGACACTGCATCTGGAACCATGCCTCCTGGCTCACCCAGAGGCTTCTCGCTAATTCATAGAGAAAACCTCACAATTTAGCACGTCTCTAATTATCGAGCTAGTTACACCTGCAAATGAACCCCATTCAGTAAAGAAAAGAACAAAATTGTGAATGAAATTAATTACCCCATCCACATATATACTGGAATGGCAAATTCATTGACTTGTTGCAAAACGGAACAAGAGAAGCTGTACTGGGGAAACTGTACGGTAAACGTTGGCTCTAGAAAATTACTGGATTAGGATCCAACCCAAAATAACGAAGATAACTGACGAAAATTTAGTTCCTCATGATTTATAATTATCATTCGTCTTCACTGTAGCAAATGTATCAAATGCAGAAGTAAAATCTTCAATGATTTTACACTTGGAAATATTAGTTATTTTTTATTCATTTATTCCTTTCAAAAAACCGATACGTCTAAGCCAAGCTCATGAAATAATGTGCCTCTCTGAATTGGTCAAATTTCGTCTAATTACAAAGATTTTCACAAATTACAAGACAATTCGAAAAATTCTTAGGACTTCTGCGAGATACCAAGGAATTTTGCATGACTAGGGATTTAAAAAAATAAAAAGAAATTTCGCAAAACGACGAGTTTTACAAATGACTCAGAATTTCAGAAAATTGTCTAGTATTTCAAAATTTTCTGCACCACAACTAGATAGCGAGCAGCTCAGATACATTGCATGTTTAAAGCATGACGTGGAAGTCAATCACGCAGTTGCATGGCTGAAATTATTGTGACAGGGCTGCAATGGACACGAGGATGACAGCGTCTAGGCGAGGTATTTTGCATTGTAACATACTTTTGTACGTATTTTCATACGCTGCAGAAGTTTTGTGTTAGGATGTAACTCTGCTTTTATCATTACATAGAACCTGAAGGAATAATTACACATGAAGCTAATTTCACGCAGTAAGTCTGAAGAAAGTTTTGCATTGGACTAACATTGTTAATCATTATAATTGTAATTGTCACAATTTCGACGTCTATTTTTGCTAGGGAACCATAAGGTCGCTCCAACTTTTCTAATAATAATTGATACTCGTCAAATAACTCAGAAACTGAATTTTCATGCTAGCACTGTGGGAGTAGCACAAACAATTCTACCGCCCCAGTAAAAAAAAACAAAAAGAAAAACGAGGCAAGATGCACACAATAGCCCTGTTCACTGAATCACAGGACAATCAATTGTTTGCAGAGCTTTAGCGTCCGTAGAGAAGCAAGAAACGTTGATGGTGCAGTGGAGAGACACAGGGAGTTGAGGGTAGCCATCGCTGTACACGTGACGTCATTGGCGGACTGCCACGCGCACCGCACGGCCGTCGCCCACCAGACAAGAATAGAGCTCCCGATATGGGGGCCCTCACCAGTTCTGTTTTATATTACGCCGGTATGACTGATCTTTTCGTTATGCTTCCATGAAGGAGCTGCTTTGTATTACGCTAGCAAAACGGAGCTGCTTTGTATTACCCCAGTAAAACGGAGCTGCTTTGTATTACGCCAGCAAAACTGAGCTGCTTTGTATTACCCCAGTAAAACGGAACTGCTTAGTATTACCCCAGTAAAATGGAACTGCTTTGTATTACCCCAGTAAAATAGAGCTGTTTTGTTTTATCACAGCAAAAATAGAACTGCTTTGTATTATTACAGTTAAAAAGAAAGGCTTTGAATTACACCGGGATAGAGTATCTGCTTTATGTTATCCAACTATAAAGGAAGAGCTCCGTGTTACTCGGAAATATCGGATTTTAATGCCCTGCTACCGTTACAGAACTGCTTGGTATTGTATCAGTTTTATTTTTAATGCTCTGCTTGCATCAATATAATGAAGCTGCTTTGTATTACACAAGCATAAGAGTTTTTGTGCTTTACACTGCACAATAATCAGATGCTTCACACCGCACTCGTATAGCATAAACTGCATAGATATTCACCTGTAGCAAGACTGCGATACTCGCTACTGCACCAGCATAACGGGTCAGTTTCGCCTTGGGATTGCACTGAATAGCAATCGATGCAAGTGATCACATCACTGCTGCACCTATAATAGCGCCGTCGCTACCTACGTATAATAACATCGAACTGTCAATAGCGTCGACAGAAGTATACGCTTGAAGCTTCATCGTAAAGTTGTTAATAATACGAAGTAAGAGCTATCAATTTTGCGAGGGTATTATAAAAGAGAAGCCACCGCATATATTATGCTATTGCATTTATGCAGAGTGCCTGGATTTAGTAACTTTAATTTCTGTAATAACCCTTGCCCAAAGATGAAGCGCTCATCTGTGAGTCAGGACAACTCAAAAAGGTAAAAAAATGAAATAGAAAGATATAAGATCGAAAATACTCATTCTGAAAGTTCACTGACCGCAGTCCGCCTTGTGAGAGCAACAGGAAACAAAAATATAAATAAAAATGAGCTGAAATTCCTAGAACAAACAGCTGTTTCCGTTGTGAGCTGCTACGGGTACCTCCGACAAGCACCAGGATAACGACAAGAACAGACAATATCAAATGGTCGATAGTTATTCAGCACACATACAGACTGAATAAAGTTAAAATGTCTTAAAATATTCCATGATTTGTATTTATCCATCATACCCAGCAGTATTTCTACCCTGGACGCTGGCTTTATTGTCATACGACATTAGTCGAGGCCTAAGGTCGTCAAATTTCCGCCTTCAGTTGTGACGGGTTTCGAGTTGCTGAAACATTGACTAGTGAGAAAATAAGTTTATGAACGTTACAGAACAGACATTTTCATTGCAGGTTGAATTGAGGAGAGGTGAAAATGTCGCAGCAGCTCGAGCAACTGCTCACTTGCTGCATCTGCCTGGACAGGTTCCGCAACCCCAAGCTACTGCCATGCCAGCACTCCGTGTGTATGGAGCCCTGCATGGAGGGCCTTGTCGACTATGTCCGGCGACAGGTAATGGCTTATCAATCCAACGGATACTTTCTTTTAATATTTTTGTTTCTTTCAGAGTCAGTCATGTGTAAATGACACGTAAACCCGGCGACAGGTAAGACGTCTTCAAGCTCACGGACACTTCCTGTCCCTTTCTTTTCGTTCAGAGCCTGCCATAGAGGAAAATTTAATGTACCTTCTGTTGTTAATCCAAGCTTTTTCAGAATATCATTTTCTATCCACTTGTGATCAAAAAAGTCTACTGAAGGCTTACCACGCACGCAGTTGAATTTTGCTTGAAGTCAGTTAACCTTGAACCACCTGACGATATCTTCGTGTACTGCTACCCACAGTCGTGTTCACAGCGAGCAAAGTCGACTTGGTTTGCTGTGTGTACGACGGCTGCGCGAGCGGCCGTCAGTCGGTGAAGAGTTAAATAAATACTTTATGTGCACTTGAAATTAGAAACCAGTGTACTTTGGTCAAACTTTTCACTACGTTTGCTACTCTTATGTACTTCACTGGGACCACAAATGAATTATTATCATCGATTTTTTGCATATTCATTTGTGAGCGATTAAGAACAGCACTACCGATTATTCGAACGAATTTATCACCAGTTCTCTTGCGGAAAAATTCTATTAACTCTAATTATACCATTAACTCTTAAACGCAATTAATCCTTAAACCATGCCTCTAAAATGTATTGGGTATTTTGCACCAGCATTGAACTCGATAACAACCACGAGTCGAATGGTCCATTCTTGGGCTGCCACCAAACCACGAGAGCTTAACTACTGGTTTTCTCGGTAACAAACTAACAAAGAAGACCCACTTTTCTTCAACAATGATTTGGTTTGCAGGTGAAGTGCCCGGAGTGCAGGGCAGAGCACCGCATCCCATACAACGGGGTACAGGGGTTCCCCAGCAACGTAACTTTACAGCGGTTCCTTGAGGCACAGATCGAAATCACAGGCGAGACGCCGGACCCGCACACGGGTATGTTTTCACCTCAAAAATATACAGCTTCTACAATGGGGTTTCATTTTTAATGAAAATCATAATCTGATGGTAAAAACTGCCTTGAGACACAGATCGAAATCACAGAAGAGGCTCCATACCCGCTGACGGGTGAAGGTTTCATATCCGAAACTTACTCAGTGAAATTAGAGTTTTATTTTTCATGAAAACTTCATGAAACTGGACTTCAGAGCAAAAATTACTTTTCGGTTAATAACGTACTACAAACGTAGATCGTGCACGTTCGTGAAATTGAACTGTTGAATTTTAGGAGGGTTGCAGTTTGTGCATCTGTAAAACATACTGCGAGAGTTAGGTATCACCAATATTGATCCCTGAGCTTGCTCCAAATTTCGAGAGTGTTTTCAGGCATGTTAATTATTTCCCATACGTTGCGAAGTGACATCAACTAATCGAGTAATGAGAAGCTTACTACGCTTCCAAGCAGGTGAGTGGAGACGTTATCAAGGCTTTTCAAAGTTTTTGTAGCTTCTTTTCATTCGATTAGAAATGGATTTTCAAGCTGGAATTTAGCTTAGAATCGCTTACTATCATATACGGATGCAGATTAGTGGACAACATCACGCTAAGGTATTAACATAAAATGATTTGATATCGCAAATTGAGATGAAATGTTAAGATGGTCGTCAAAAGAAAGGTTCGCGGACGATGCAAATATTTAAATTAGGCAATTATAGCACATAGATACAGTTGAGCGATGAAGTTTTACGACAACGGCATAGAATATACAAGACCTGCAAAAGTTTTCATAATTTGCAAACGCTTAGCACTATATGAACAATAAAGTTCCATGATATGATGCCGTAAACGATAACGAGTTAGTCATACACCGCTCTGGTGCGCATCCTAAATGATTCCTTTCAATTACGATACATAAAAACAACTTTGTGGCTGCGGTGGTTAAACTAGGAGTATAATAATTATAATAATAACGATACATAAAATAACGGATGTACGCTAAACAACGTTCCCTGAAAAACATAAATTAGGAGACATTAAAATGGATTTGGTTTGAGCAGGTCAGTTAATGGAACGCTGCGCTGTATGCAACGAGAAAAACTATTTGTCAGTGTGTGCGCACTGCGAGAAGAAGGTGTGCGAAGCATGCAAAGCAGCTCACTCTGAGGTCCTCAAGCGCGAGATAGGACGTATCAACAATCAGGTACGTGGAATTTGTAGCTTTTCAAAGTTGTATGAAGTATTCAAGACGTAAGTAATTAGTAAGGTAGTTGATTTTCATAAAGTTTGAAGGGTCTGATCATAAAGTCATCAACTGATGATTAACATATAACGAATTATGTATGATAAGTATATGTTCAAGAGTACACTATTACGGAGTTCAATGCATTTCAAAGATCAACATCCTAGTTTATAAAAATAACGATGCTATATAATACTGGTTAGTAATGGCAATTATTACCGCTAGTTAAGCTAGGGTTTCATTCAACCGCAAAGAAAAAGGCTACAAAATAGATTCCTAAAGCTAAGTCTCCAGGAAACGTAGAATACTAGTTACATTTCTGAAGCTAAGTCTCCCAGCAAGCGTATAATAGGGTTACAAGCTGCAAGACTAGCTAAATAAACTGTACCTCACAGGTGAAGCGAGCGGCGCACAGGTTGTCTGAGCAGCTAGAGAACGTAGAGAGGAGCATCACGTCGCTTAAGACGAACACGAACAGCATCACCGAAGAAATTGAAAATATTTCCACGAGGCTTCAGAAGGCCATCAGGGATCGTGGCGAGTACCTGAAATCAGAGGTAAGTTCAGAATGGCAGACGACGTTTTATGTGAAGTACATTTACATTGCTTTGGTAATTAGCAGTGGCTAAGGAGTACTTGCGGATTAGTTAATAGAGTAAATTTGTAACGTGTTTTCTGTTCAGTTTGGCGTAGGGTTCTGATTGAAAAACCTTGAAATCCTTAGAAATGATAAAACTGAACATGAGATATAAAAACATCGAAATAAGACACTTATGATCCCTTATACTTCGTTCCGCATTACTCCACACACACCTAGCAGCGTACTGGAACAATACCTAATTCTCATTTCAGGTCCAAAACCAGTACAACGCAGAGATGCGGCACATGCAGAACATGAAGGAGGGGCTAGAACTCGAGATCGCCAACGTTCACTCGAACATCGACCTGGCCGAGAAACACATGGACGATGAGACGCCATGGGATGACGGCGAACTCATGGACACCAAAGATATCTTCATCAAAACCATGGAGTTCATCAGGAGCTTTGACTACGACACGGGGGGAGACTATGGCAGGAAGACTCGCTTTATCCCTCCAGATGATCTTAACAAGGTGATGGTTAATGAATAGAAAAGATTTCCAGGACCATTCATAAGTTTGAAATACAGTTATTGTTTTTTTTTTGATGTAAATGATTACGAAAGTAGTGGATAAAGCTCATACAAACGTTACTATCAAGTCATACAACGCACGGTGTGAAGTATGATATAAACAAATCTCTGGTCGATACTACATGGCAGATATATTGATTTTGTTTGGTATACATATTGATGTATACGTTTATCGACTGCCTTCAACTGAACAAGATGTATTTGAAGCAACACTTTAATGTCATTGCTCGCGTAGAGGATAATGCAGTAAAAAGATAATCACACTTGCAGCATTTAAGTTCCTCTTTGTTGCAAAACTGCGATATTTGTTTACAAGTTAGAGAACTTCAGAGCATCAACAGAGCACAAAGACGCAAGCTACACTAAATATCACCGTATTGATCTTGCCACGATGAGCATCCATTAATTTTGACCTTGTTGCTCTTGCTTTGATGAGCATCTTCTAAATATAACCTTGTTGGGTTACAACGGTCAGCTGCCGTTCATTAAACATAATCTTGTCTTACGACAGTCAGCTCGCTCCTATTAAACATGATCTTGCCTTACGACGGTCAGCTGGCATCGAGCCTGAGCAGCATGGGTGAGCTGACGGTGCCAAACAAGCACCAGGACTCGTACTCAGCAGGACAGAGTTTTGGCACGGGGGGCCTGGCGAAGAGCAAGAGCGACCACAGACTTGCAGTGCAGTTCCGAGAGCAGGAGGAGTCATACGGAGGGCGCACTTCCCCTATCACACGCAGGCGGTTCGGCGAGCGACCGCCACCCACAGAAAGGTTACTCGTAGTCTATGAAGTGGACGTTTTTATTTTCCATGTCTTTTTACGATCCGTTGGAACTGCTTTTTTGTCTCAGGTCGGATTTTATTTTGCGTAGCTAATTGCTTCGAAAAATTGTAGTTCAATGCAGTATTTGTGACGTCTTAACACGTATTTTTCGGTCTAATAAGATAAATAATGCTAAATAAAGTCAAGAATTGTTCTATCGTCGTTTTTGAAAATGAATTTAGTCTTACTTTGGAATGTAATTTTCTAGTAAATTCGACAAATGAATAGTTTTTACTGCTATTTGCAAAATAGATGACATTTCGAATACTATTCATTATAAACGTTTCAGGGTCTGCACAATTTTGTGCCAGTTTAATTGATAATATTTTCGTGTTTTCTACCATAGAAAAATTTATCTTCTGCCACAGATAATTAATACCTTGAATAAATAAGGTAAGACAGCAGCTTGTTTCAGATCATGGAGTTGAGAACATTAGTTATTACAATCGTTAGATCTTTTAGTTCTAATGTTCCGTAGATATCTACGGTGTCTCTCGATATCTTTTCTACCTGCTCTATAAAGTAGACATCATACACTCTTATTTTTAGATAGCGTCTTCTTCATGAAATTATTTTCTGCAGGGATGTAAAACATTTCATTTCTCAGACATATTGAACGAAAACTACTACAAGAACTCCTCCTGAAGTCCTCAGTTTGATTAGACTGTACGAGTACTGGATGTAAGAGAGGCGTTAGAGTCATACACTAGGTCTTGGAAACCAGCCAAGTCTGGATGTATTTACCCAATACAACCTTTTAATGCTCTTACGTCATGTGAACTTATTCCCTTTGAATGGAGGATAATCTTAACGGATGATATTTTGATGGTGATCTACAAGATTAAAGAAATTAATTCATTGTCGTCTTTGCTCGTGGGAGTTTTCAAATTCTAATGTGCGTGAAGTGTTCCATTTTAAAAAGATTGAAAGTATTCTGAACTAAAAACTAATAAATGATATTATTTCCTCAAATAGCAAGTCAAAAAAGCTAGTAATAAAAAATGAAAATCATGTGAGAAAATTTACTAATCATTATACATAAACCTGAACACAGTCAACTATTTAATTTAGTTGACTTCGTTGTTTCATACATTTATCAAACAAAATGTATTAAAGCTTGAAAAAACGTGTATAAAATGGTCCTAATTATACTAACCTGCTTCAGTAATTTTCTTCTCATTTTAAAGGGCTGGTTGCTCTAATTTTTAATAACTAATCTTTCTGCTGAACATTACTTTACAAAAAACAAAGCTGTGTTTTCCTTCAAGTTTTCCTCCTTAAATGTTACGAACTGTGAAATATTTCCCAAAATATGCCGTGTTTACGTTGTTGATTCTTGGTTCTCTATGCTTCTCTGAAACTCAATTTGACGCATGAATCTAACTTCCCAAAAATTACTGCATTTTGCTGCAGTGATTCAGGATCAGTCTAAGATCTAAGGATATGCAAATTACCCATCATTCGAAGGTAGTAACAATGATTTCATTTGTCCTCCACAGTCATGATTCTGCTTATGAGTCTGATCCAAGCAGACGACGATTCCGCTCTCGTTTCATGCGGAAAGAGGAAGAAGAAGAGCGGGTCCGCTTCTCAGAGGAAGACTCCAACAAGCCGCAGCGAACAAAGATTATAGACACCGAGGACGTATCTCGAGGCCCGTTGTCTGGAATAGCTCGTATAATGGATTCTCCTCGAGTAATACAACGGTTACAAGAGCGCGACAAAATAATTAAACAAAAGAAGGAAGAAGCAAGCAAACCACCCGCACCAACAACCTCTACAACACATTCGGTGGCACCAACAGCAACTGCTATCTCCCAACCAAGCCCATACGTACCAAAGAAGACTGGGCGACAAATAAGCGAAGATGAAATTGACAAAATAAAGAAGCAAAACAAGGCAGATGAAGTCGTGGCAACATCAAGCGGCGGAGCGACCGCAACTGCATCAAGTCCTTCCACTTACGGGACTAGCGTGTCTATTCCTAAGTCTCCTCCAATACGGGAAGAAGAAAGGACCATTCGAAGTGATCGGACTTCAGTGGCTCCACGCAGCTTGGCTACCCAGTCATCAGCATCACAGGAGGACGACACTACGTCGTACTCATCAAGACGACGGGACTACACAGCTGCTAGAACGAGCGACTACACGCCATCTAGAACAGCTGAGGTGTCGGCGACTACGTCTAATGGTACGTCCAGTCGAACCCCTTCTCGCAAGACGAGCATTGATACTGGTGTTTTAAGTGTGACCCAAAGAGCTCAACCTTTTAGTAGGTCCTCATCCACTTCCTCTGTAGGCGAAGCTGCTAAAGCTCGCAGTTCCCACACTCTTGACACAGCTTCCTTTGAAAGAAGACTGTCCAGGTCAAACAGCACTGATAGCAACAAGTCATATGATGGAACGCTGTCCCCTAGGAAATATACCGGGGCAGCGTTTTCAACAGATGAATTAAGAAATCGATTTGGAAGGACAACTGATGCTAGTTCTAGGAATAGTACGAGCACTTATTCTAGACCATCTGCAACCAGTAGTACTGGCTCATCTCGTTTCCAATCACGTTTTTTAGGACGAGCCGGTACTCCTTCGGCGGAGGCCTCCAAGGAATCGGGGAATGATGACGATGAAGAGAGCAGCGAAGAAACCGAATCTGAAGACAGCGAGGAGTCGTCCGATGAGGAGGAAGAAGAGAAGGAGGAGAAGTATCATTATTCCCGATCCGGTGGCGGGCTTCTGGGGAGGAGTACCCAGAACTCGAGTAGCACAAGTAGTCCCATCAAAAGTAAGCCAACTGATTCAGGTTATGCGAGTCGTTACGGAAGCAGTAACGATAACAGCAGTAACAGATATGGCACAAGTAATGATTCTAGCACTAGCAGGTACGGCACAAGTAACGATACCAGCAGTAACAGATATGGCACAAGTAACGATACCAGTAGTAACAGATATGGCACAAGTAATGACACTAGCAGTAACCGATACGGTACAAGTAACGACAGTAGCTCAGCATCCAGTTACAGACGCCCCTCAATAATTGATAACAAAAAAGACGACGACAGTGAATCGAAATATTCATTCAGTAGCAAGTACACAAACCGTCCAAGAGCAAATGCCACAGAGGAAGAAAGTAAACCAGCGTTTCAGAGTCGCTTTCTTAATCGCTCCAAGAGTTCAGCCATCCTGGGACCAGATGCAGTTGGTGCCACCAAAGAAGAAGATAGCCCACCGGCCATGGGTGCAGGCAGGGCTCGTTTCGAAGAGCTCAAAGAGAGAAGGCAAAGGCTTGCTCGAAGCAAAAGCTCAGCTGGCTTAGATGACGAAGAAGGCTCTCCCGAAAAAGCAAGTAGCCCGTCGCCCTACAAGTCCAAATATTCACGAGACAATGACACGAGTACTTCATCTGCTGGATCTAGAGCTCTTGGAACGTCCAACTCTCCATCTGGGCGAGATGATGGCGGATCTTCAACGGCTCAGCTTTCCAACTGGGCACGCTACCTCAAAAACAAATATGGCAACAAAAGTGGAGGAGACGGAGCATCAGGAGGCAGCAGTACTACAGGCACGTCGAGCAGTCTGCTAAACCGAACAGGTGTGAGCAGCACAGGCAGTTCAGGCATTGGAGGTAGCACTAGTACTAGCACCGCGAGAGCAATAGCAAGGTCTCGATCCTCCCATCTTTTGGGAGGTCTCAATGGAGAATCTTCTGAAGATGATTCTTCAAAAAACGCGGACGCTACCCCTACTTCCCCAGCAGCAGCAGCAGGTATACTGGTGGTTCCTACACCTATCGGAAGTATCCATAGGAACCAGTATCTGAAGAAACAACATCTTTTACTTCAGATCGGGAGTAGGGGTAGCGAGCCCGGAAATTTCACATGGCCAAGAGGCGTCGCCGTTGGTCCAGACAATAGCATCGTGGTTGCAGATTCGAGTAATCATAGAGTTCAAGTTTTTGATCAAAATGGTTCTTTTCAAAAAGAGTTTGGTTCGTATGGCAACGGGCAAGGTGAGTTTGATTGCTTGGCCGGCGTAGCCGTGAACCGAATAGGTCAGTATATTATTGCTGATCGATATAATCACCGCATCCAAGTGTTTGACCCCTCTGGAATGTTTCTTCGATCATTCGGCAGCCAGGGCAGCGGGGACGGGCGGTTCTCGTACCCGTGGGGAGTAACCACGGACGCGCTGGGCTTCATCTACGTGTGCGACAAGGAGAACCACAGAATCCAGGTGTTCCAGTCGGACGGAACGTTTGTGGGCAAGTTTGGAAGTCTGGGCGGCAAGCCCGGCCAACTGGAACACCCTCACTACATTGCAGTGTCCTCGACCAACAGAGTCATCGTGTCCGACTCAAACAATCACAGGATTCAAATCTTCGACATCAACGGAAAAGTTCAAACAACCTTCGGAGGAGAGGGAGCGGAGGAGGGTCAATTCAAATTTCCCAGGTGAGAAGATGTGTTATTTTTGTTGTTCAGTGGAGATGCGTGTGTTTTTGTTTGGCCTTAGAACCCTTCTTAGTGTAATACGGGCCCAATTTGGGAGTTATGCACACTAAATTCAATCCAGTTCACGACAAAGTAAATAGGCAGGCGAAGAGAAAAATGTTCTTTTTATGCCCAATCAATAATAATTATCTAACTTCTCGAAATCACTTCACTCGCATGAAAATACCCAAAGCAAGAAAGTTGAAGCTGCTACCGTATATTCGAATGACCCTAGTTTTAAAGCGTATATATAACTTGCAATGCATTAATTGGTATTGATCGTCGATGTCCTGTCGTGCTTGACAATGAGTGCAAATGAGTTTATGACAAGGCATTTATGCACTTAATTCCATGATTTCACACATCGCGTTCCTATTAAAGCGGTTGCTGCTGAACCTCATTGAGCTATTGGCTCCCCTATTAAAGGGGTTGCTGCTGAACCTCATTGAGCTATTGGCTCCCCTATTAAAGGGGTTGCTGCTGCACCTCATTGAGCTATTGGCTCCCCTATTAAAGGGGTTGCTGCTGAACCTCATTGAGCTATTGGTTCCCCTATTAAAGGGGTTGCTGCTGAACCTCATTGAGCTATTGGCTCCCCTATTAAAGGGGT
>VCRD01001916.1:55417-75234 GCA_006783055.1 Trinorchestia longiramus
AGTTGTAATGCAGTGAGAGTTGTAATGCAGTGAGAGTTGTAATGCAGTGAGAGTTGTAATGCAGTGAGAGTTGTAATGCAGTGAGAGTTGTAATGCAGTGAGAGTTGTAATGCAGTGAGAGTTGTAATGCAGTGAGAGTTGTAAGGCAGTGAGAGTTGTAATGCAGTGAGAGTTGAAATGCGTTTTAAAGAAAGAACATCACGTGACTTCCTATAGAAAAGTATCTTGTATTTACAATCAGAAAGCTTAGCGCGCCGTGCCAATAGTAGCTATTTCACAATTTATCGGACTACTTTCAACATCTCAGTATAATGACTTGACTTCTCGAAGAACAGAATGTAAACGCGTTCCCAGACATCTACTATTGAATTCGTGTGCAATGCAAACAACCCCTGATTAAGATCCAGTGAAGACAAAAATGCTAAGTCTCTAAGCTTTTTCTTCAATTGGTCCGGAAGATTTTTAAAGGATTAAAAGGAGGAGAAAATTCATAAAATTAATTTCTGTTTCATTACACACCTGCCCTACGAACAAAAAAATATTCATGGAACGGGATCAATTGGTGAAACGAAAAACCGTCCAAGGTCGTTAACCATCACTTTAAAGGTTAGAATACTTGTGCACATCAAAGGTTCCGGTGTTTCAGTACAAGGTTTTCAGAACAGAATCCCAGTCATTCAAAGTCCCCTTATACCTCATACTGTTTCTTCTAGTCTACATTGTCACTAATATAAGCAAAATCTTCGTTTGTGCGATAAGATTTTCCATCGTTTACATTCCAGTTCTTACGACATTTTATGAATTCCAGTCAATTAAACTTGATCTGTTCAGGCTATTTCCAGTCTGGAACAGCAAAGAACCGTTGCTAGGGTGCCGGTGGCCGTGGAACTTCGCCATGCACCAAATTTTAATTTTTCTTGACATGAAGTCTAACACAACGCTTCCCTGGTAAGTGCTGCAGCTTCCGGCAACCGCCACAGAGAGTGTATTTGAACCTGAAAATTAAATACAATATAAGTTTCCAACAAGATATGTGACCTTGAAATGATGACATGTGCTGCAGTAAGGAACAGTATAAAAGATAATCGTTCAGTTGTACTCTGCACAAATGCGTCATCGTACCTTAAAAGGTACGATCTTAAAAGAACTAGTCAATAATCTCATAAAATTTCAAGTTAGTAATTCCCCACTGAGCCCCATTTGAATTGCAACTATTTAATGAAAAATATATCGGCGAGTTTCGATCATTTATGAAAATCCCTTTCAATAAACATATATGGACAATTTATAACTAAGTGAGACTGTGGAAACGACTGCTGTTACATCACAGTGCTTCAAAATATTCGACAACAAACACGTATCAATGGAAGTCTTTAGAGAAGTTATCAAATTTCCAAAAGAATCCTGGGGATGTTGTTTAGATGCACCTATGTATCTTGAATCTCCCTTACACATAATTGTTAACACGGGGGAAGTTTGAGCTCACTGGATGCAATTTCCCTTCCCTGCTAGAGTAAAACTGAGGAGCATCTTTTCAGTTCTGCCTTATATGGAAATATTTCAGCTTAAACCTTTAATAACAAGACCCTACTACCTCAGCAGTGATGATAGACACAGTGACAGTGAGCATAAACTCAACAATGGTGATGGACTCGACAGCTGCCTCGTTACAGTGATAATGAAGAGAGCTTGTAAGACTCGTAATTCTAACACAGATTTTCAAAAAGTAGTTTTGCATGTTTGTGACCCTTATACACAAACACACAAAGTTTTCGATGCATAATTTTGTATATATTTTCGACTTTTATACACAAACACGCAGAACTTTCAATGCATACGTTTACACACATGCATATATTTGCAACCCTGCTTTTTTCTACAGTCTTCTAAATTATTTTCAGTCTTTCACCATATTTTGTATTATGTCATCCCACGATAAGCGTGCCTTAACAAAATTTCTCTCACTAAATTTTCCTCCAGAGTGATGCCTACAAACAACATATATTTCATTAAATCAGTACTCTTTTATTACTATTTATGTTCTCTTATTAATAGAGTTCATTTATTGAAGCGATGGTTCGACCCCAGTTAATATAAACACACTTAAACACATCAACATACAAGCGGAACTCAATTGTTCTATACTAAAGTACAGTATTTATCATATTTATGAGTCAATTTCTTTGTTCAGTTTGCGTGCAAAAATCTCCGTTAACGAGCGCGATCGGTAACTTGCAAAACACTCCTAAAAATACTGCACTCTGGTATAGAAAAACTGAGCTTCCACGGTAAAATTGCTCCTTTCGAAGCTTCGGACTTCCATTTCTATTCTTCCACTACCACCGTAAACCCTGATCCTAATTTTGTAAGTAATTCCTGTGTTGTGTACGAATTTGCAACGAATTCCACGGTTAAGACGAGAGTAATTTAAGACGTTGAAATCGTGGATATATAACCGGGCACCCCAAAAATATAAGAGACCGCAATAAAAAGTTTTGGTTAAATCCTGTGACAGCACAAAACGAAAGTGGCACTTCTGTAAAAATAAATACAATTCCCTTGAGGCCATTTGCAGGGAATCTCAGAGCTGAATTATTAATGTAATTGATTTGGTAATAATCGTACAGAATTTCGAAGCTGAAGTATCAATACAATTATTGAGCTGAAGTAAAACGACGAATAAAATGGAATAGAATGAAATATGGCAACATGAACGAACCGTTTAGTGTATTCTTCGACTGCTACCCAATTCCCATGCGTCTAACGTAAAGGCATCAATCACGCACATGTATTTCAATTATACATAAATATTTCAATTGCGTGCGTACACCTTAATCACTTACAAGCATTTTAATCACGCAAACATACCGGAAACATACATACACAGTCCCCGACTTATGGAATTATTATTATTATTATATTCGTAGCTTAACTACCAAGCTATGGAATTAGCACAGTTAAGACAGAAATACCCGAGAGTCTCCACGGAAGTGGAGGAAGCAGCGTGCGTGGTGATGCCTTTTTCTTGGAGGGCGGTCGCAGTGTCCTGTAGATGTTGGTCGCTGCATGTGCAGTCCTCAACTGTTATCGACTGGAACCTGCAGCACAACATCGTAGTTATTATACACAGTGCGGCAAAATAATCTCACAAACTTCTAGGGCCAATAAAAAAGAAATACACTGAAAAATTTAGCAAAAAGCAAGCTTGTATTATACGAGACAGAAAGCTTGTATACATAAAACAATTATTACAAAAATTATGCTGATAATGAAGGCTGTGAATGACTGCCAAGACGAGCATGTCTCATTAAAGTTGATACATAACAAAAAACAGCGTTTGAGAGAAATGACTTAACAACCAGTAAGAAAAAAATTGCACAAATTTTACATGAAACTACAGCATTAGGAAAAAGAATAGCAATAAATTTTAGTTCTGGACAGCTTAAGAGTGTTGAGAAACTTGAAAAGGAAGTCAGAGTTGCTATGGAAATTTCAATCTAGTATTGGGATCGATGTAAGAATAAGCCATTCCAGTGTTGAATTAAACTACAAATTTCTCAACGATTGTACGTGCAACAACTGATCAAATTTAGCCATCATAAGAGCAAGAATACAAACAACAACTTTACATACGTACAGTCTGTACTGTTTAACTTTTTCAAAAGAAACAATAAGAAATACAAACTATATCTACAGTTAAAACATTTCCCACTTGAAATGAAAATGCACAGTAATTCTTCACAACAAAAACTCTTCTTTCATTTCAATCTTTCGGCCACAAGTAACACCTGGACATTACCCTCAATCTATAAATAATTTAACTAAACTCCATTCAAAAAGTGTGCTACTCCAGCAAACACCCACGTGTTTTGTTGAGGAGCAAGCGAAGCGATGAGGAGAAAAAGATCCTTCCCGTCTCCCGTACGGGCAATATTGAGAGCAGGGTTTGCCATGGGCAACCTGCATGAAACTGGCCAGCTAGGGTACGGTGTGAACAAAACGCGCACCTCTGCGGACAAAAGGTAAACTACAATGCGAAAGAAGAGTGCTTGTTTGGAAAAGGTAAAATACAATGCGAAAGAAGAATGTGTGTTTGCAAAAGATAAAATACAATGCAAAAGAAGAGTGTTTATTTGGAAAAGGTGAGATAGAATGCAGAAAAAGAGTGCTTATTTGGAAAATGCATTATATGCATATTCATGATCACGTTTGAAGGGCATTATTGAAGTGCTAAAGTCGTCGATATCCGTTTATTTGCAACGCACTTTGTAACCTGATGAAGACACAGATTATTTGACTCGAGATGTAAGGAATATTTATGTGTACTCAAAGTAGACATTGGTTTTTTTTAGTTATTAACGATGTGCAATAGAAAACATTAAACAAATCTAGTCAGTCCTAGCCGAAATGGACCATTTTCAACTTTACGGGCAAATGCAAACAGTCTGTTCGACCAGCCTTCCTTCAATGACATACCGTTATAACGGCATATAAGACGCACGGGCATATAAGACGTACTTTCATTTCAGCAGATCATACTCAGGAAAAAACATCTACAAACACCTACGATGTGATGTATAAGACGGAGGGCGATTTTTTGAGCCAAAATACAGGAAAAAAGGGCGTCTTATATGCCGTGCAAAATACAGCACGAACAATGAATTGAAACATTGCTTCTTACTGGAACGAAACATCTTGCCCTGCAGAAGCTGTAGGTGATGGTTGTAGGGGTCGGGAAGACTGAGAGACACAAACATGGACTCGTTTCTCTGCATTTGTACAGCGAGGCTGCGGATGCCTTCTTCACTAGCCAGGCACCCTAAGAAGTAATCCAGGTCATAGCTGCAAGGGGGAAGATGACACAGTCATTCAAATTAAAGTGTTTTGACACGAAAGGACAATCATTAGGGTTTGAAAAAGAAAGATGTGGGAAAATGTCAGGTAAGGAAAAAAGTGTCACATTGACTTTAATCTTTGCTGGAATTTTAGAAATTCGTATCTCTTTCTTAACATAACTGCTCCAGAACCTAAGTATATGTCATTTAAAAATATGAAAAATTTCCTTATCAGTCGAGAAAACTTTACATCATTGACAAACAAACATTGTGGATGAAATCTTGCTACTAGTCTCAGATAATACTGTCATTACAGCAGAGCACATTATAATTTTGTCGTCATAATTAATAATGTTATACGTAGCACGTTTAGAACTACGAAAAGAATTACGATCATATTTCATACTTTTCAGCACACTTCGAGCACACAATGGTCATGAATTGTGAATTGTGTTAGTGCGTGAGTGGCCAGCACCAACAATGGTGCTAGAGCGTGAGTGGCCAGCACAAACAATGGTGCTAGTGCGTGAGTGGCCAGCACCAACAATGGTGCTAGAGCGTGAGTGGCCAGCACAAACAATGGTGCTAGTGCGTGAGTGGCCAGCACAAACAATGGTGCTAGTGCGTGAGTGGCCAGCACAAACAATGGTGCTAGTGCGTATGTGGTTTGTTCATCAGTCTATGCAGTCAATTAACAGAAACACGCATAGGATCTACACAGAAAGCCGACCCTCTGCTAATATAAATGCTGTTAATACATATAAGGTCATGAGCGTGATGAAAAAGATCTATAAAGTAAAAAGTATCACTAATAGTACCAGGAGAAAAGTAGGGACATGACACGGGACAATGGTGAGGAATAAGAGAACCTCTACAAAACTATCCGCTTGAAAAGCGATGACGATGTTGAAGGTGCCATATTTCCTTAGGAAATGATAACTCTAAATCAAAAAGGATTGATTCATTATTTATGTATCAAACTTTTTTCCAGGCCAACTACCTGATCCCATCTCACACAACAACAGGTTTCATGAGATTTTATGCAACAGGTTGTACGAGATCTCATACAACAAGTACCGCCACTTTTAGGCTTGATTCATCTAACCTTGCAGGAAAAATCTCCGTCACAAGCTCATCCAGAGGAGCAAAGGCGTCGTAGCTGTTCTCAACGAAGATTTGAACAGTGCCTGTGTACGTGTTTTTGATGCCCAGGAGGAGTTCTCTGAAGGAGGCAGGCAGGGGACTCACTTCTCGATGACGGATGTGTAAATTAGAAGGCTGGTAATGTCCTAGCATGAGCCTTGCTGCATCGAAATCGCGCTTTCTTTCCAGTATCCACATCGTCAAAGGCTCCATCAAAGAAGCCCCGAGTTTTACCAGTGGTTCGCGATGGGGTTTACTGAGTGCAATTTCCGAGCAGTACTTCATGTTTACCCCTGGAAAATATATATAGCAGACAAGGAATAAATATCAGAATGTTATGTGATATGAAGATGTTGTAAATCAATGCAACGATGCTATTGATAAATAGTTTGGCTTAAAAAGTAAACGAAAATGTATATCAACCTTTGACAAAACCTATAATATTCTCATGATCCAATGAGTTTTCAGTTTGTAGAAGGGTATTATAAATATCTAGTGAATTTTACAATAATACTTCATATATGAACACTATCTCCTATAAGTATTGTTCAAATAAAACAATACTACCGGATAAACATCTTTGAAATTGATTTTTAGGTTTGATTTACGTGTGAGCAATTCTTGGAGCAACTATGGGTGTAGGAATACTCTTCATTAATGGAGCAACTGACGTGGTCAGAGTTATCAAATAAATACTTGAGTATGGAATCCATAAAAAATTGAATTTGTGTTTGTACACTATACTCAGTTAATATATTATGATAATTAGGACTGAATACATACACTGATGTTCTAAGTAAATAATTTTATTTCAGCACGACTCCAACGTTTAGCGTAGATGCTGGAAGAACAGATTTATTGCGTGCTCTGTAGCTGATTTAGTTGTAAAAAAGTTTATTAAATAAGAAAATGTTACATTAACAATTTCTGGAATAATGCACTTGTTGGAGCAGCAAAATCTGCCACACGTTTCATCTTAACACGTTGCCTCCGAAGTGGTACGTATGTGTACCACTTAGGTTAGGTTCTGTAATTTTTTCAGATCCTTCTAGTGATTATGCGTACAAAGTGAAGATTTACACCAGTCAGGCAATCGGAGGCAACGTGTTAAATTGAAACAAAAGAGAATGGAATAAAGTTTTCCTGTTTCTTTGGAATGCTGTTTTACGTAGACTGATTTTTCGAAGCAAAAATGCATAAAGCTTTCAGTAGTGAATCGCGTGATTGAAGCTCTCACTGATTCCTAAGGAGAAAATTTCAGTTCTTAAGTAACACATCCTGATATAATAACTTATTCAGAAACCTAACATTTGTAATTCAAATCATTTTGAAGTGCCACCGACTCGTATCACTTGAGTTCCTAATAATAAGTACAGTCTTATATACATAGATTAACTTCTCAAGTTTAAGTGCGGTGCCTCGGTATGGTAAAATGTTTCAAAGTTTGCCACTGGAGATCAATTTATGTCCTAAACTTTAATTGAAAGGCTTAAAATTCTAGCTAAATAAATTTCATTTTCATTTCTGATTTAATGCTAATTTAGTAAGACACTAGCGGTTAGAAAGTAATACAAGTAATAAAAGTAAAGATAGAAATGAACAAATATATGGAACCAACACAGGGAGTTTACATCTACATCCTGCATATCCAGGTCCGTTTTCGTTTGATAAAATAAACTTCAAATTTCAATAGAAGAAAAAGAAGTCCCATAATAAGTGTTTTCTACAATAATTATTCGGAACTGAACACGTTTCGTCCTCTTTGTGTGTGGTTCAGACGCTAGGACAAATTTTACAATCCTGTGTTAAAATTCTAAGTTCTGGGTTGAGAAGTTACTTCTGCGCTATCACTTGACATTTATGGCTTCGAATGCTCAAAAACTTGCAACAAAAAAGACTGAAATCTGACTCATAATACCACAACAAACATGATATAAACTGACAACACAATCACTCCATACAATCCAGAATCACTACACTGAAATCATGCCATATAAATACTTTTTTGCGTCGTATCAGTAGCAGGAGAGATATATCATCACAAAAGCGAAAATAAATTTTCGTTCTCCACTGACCTAACGTAAAATTAGTTCGACAAATTGTTTAAAATACAAATAAGTCATTAGAAATTGAAAAAATTGCCCTCCTGTTTTACTTGTGCATGTGTGTACGCAAAATGAAAGTCTACCAAAAATTCGAAGCACAGGGTGCGGCAACACAACTTCCTTTTTTCAAAGCGCTCTGCTTTAAAACAAGGAAGTTATGTTGCCACACTCTGTACTTCAGGCAGAAGATTTGAGCATTTGCTCTAAACCCTAATGCCACTTCCCTTCGAACGTTGAATACATCATGCTTTGTAGGTCTTTAGGCGAGTGGATGCGTCAGTTCATACACACACAGCCCGGTGGTTACCCTAGCGTATGAAGCCCCCTCTAGAATGTGTTAAGTATTCTGTAAGAGATTTGCTTATTTTGACGCCACTTCTAAAACAGAACTTCAACTCAAAGTAGAAGATACTATACCTAATAGGCGCAGCATTTCCCCAAGTTCTTCTTCTCTGGCATGCAGGGTCTCTTGATTCGAGGGTTGGCACAGAAAAGAGAGGACGAAAATGAAAACGTTTTCGTACCTGTAACAGAAAGTTTAGTTATGCCCTTTTGAAAAAGCCCAGATGAAACACTTTATTCATTGAATTAAAATTGAACAATAAGATAAATACAAACTTTATGTTAACTCTCAAACTTACCGCACGAATTCATTCCTCGATTTCTTTCTGATTTCAGGATCTGGAAGCAACAAATGTTCCAGTTTAACGTCTATGTTTTCCTTCATTAACTTGACAAAAGTTCGTGCAGCCATGATTTCCTGTATACCTTTGTGGAAGAACTGATAAACAGTGGGGCAGTCAGGATTGGGAACTGTCTTCGTGAGGAAAACGACAGACGTGATAACTGACGTATCCAACTTTTCCTGCAACTGCCATTCCTTGAATTTATCTTCAAGGCGAATTTGTATTGGTTTAAATTCCTCAGCGGACAACATAATTTTGTCTTCTGTTATGCAACGGAAAGCAAACTGGTAGATCTCTTCAAGAGCTTCTCTGATAAACGAATCTAGATTGACCAAAGATCGGCTGACGAGTTTTCTCGCAATACATTTTTCGTAAAGAAGCAACATTTGTTCTATGACATCATTCGGAGTTTCCCAGCGCGAGATGGTTCCCCGAGAGTGGAGGTAGAGGAAGTAAAACAGTACGAGATTCATTGGATATATGAAGAATTGTTTTACTTCTGGGAGTAAGCTCCTAAACCTTTCAGCCATTCCTTGAAACACAGGAGCTGTAGAGGATATATTCTCTTCATACCTCTCTAGGAACTTCAACTGATCTTCTTCTTCTGATAGTGGTACAAGTTCAAATGTTTTATACAGGACTCCATTTGATTTGAGTAGTTCTTTTAGATGACTAGCTCTATGAGGTCTAGTAGTGAAGAGAAGCTGACAAAAGCTCATACTCTTCATTAGTTGTAGAACTTCAGTGATGACCGCAGAAGAAGCATCATTGACTTCGTCGTAACCATCGATAATGATCAGGTTACCCAAAAACCGGAAACACTCGACTGCTTCTTTCACATCTGTAGAAATCTTACGACAGGCTTTCGGAAAGTTATTCATCATAGCCTTCTCCAGTGAATATGTGGTCCTATCCCTACACTCCAAGAACAATAAAAGATGTAGTTCACGGACAAAGTCAATCTCAGCATCGATAATTTCAAGAAACTGCAATACAATATTTTTTACGACTGTCGTTTTTCCAGAACCAGCTTCACCAATAAGAACAGTAGCTCTCCTTTCGTCATCATTGACGCGCATCAACATGTGTTCATACGATTCTTTCACAGATAAACCTTCTGTCAAATTTTCTTCCCTTACATAGATCTCCATAGGATGGAAGACTTTTTCAGACTTAATGACATGTTCAGTAAAAGGAACGGACTCACTCGTGCAGTAGACGCGCCAGTACGATTGACTTTCATTAAAGGCTTCAGTTTTGAAAACGATTTGTTGTTCGATGCTCTGTCGCTCAGCATCTGTATCGACGACACCTTCGAACAACCGTTTGAGATTTTGCCTTTCTTCATCGAGAATCTTTTCATCCACACTGAATTTGTTGCAGTCTAAAACTTTGAAAAATTTCAACAGAATCTCTTCACCCTGGATAAAGATTTCTTCGCTGATAGATGATGTTTTTATTTTGTGGCTAACGAGATTCCTGAACTCCTTAAGTTTCCAAAGTAAACACTCAGTACTAGAGTCATCGTGGTCTTTGGAATCTTGATGAGAGCAGTCACCAATATTAGCTAGAAGTTTAATCAACTTAACGAGTAGAGTCACATCAAATGAAGACGCGTCAGTACCTTCTAACATTTTAATTTCTGTTGGATAAAAAAAATACTTTTTATCTAGCTGGGTCTTTGATACATTAGTCTTCTTTTTAATAAAGTCAAGGAACTTGACATTTTCATCTCTCTCTCGACAGAGCCAACTAAGCAAAGTTTGGAGAGCTCCTGGTAATAATTTCTGAACAAGAACAGCATTTCGGTAGCGATTTATTTCATCCTGAGGCAACAAATTAATAGCCAGAATTGGAGGTGCTGGAGCAGCGGTCGAAGATTTGGCATTACTAAAGTTACAAGATTTCTGTGAAGTAGTTGAGCTCATTGGATTTGTGCTACTGGAAGTGACATTAGTAAAAGCAGAAACTACTGATACTAGTGACTTGGAATTCGTGGTAGATTCGTGCCCAACTCTGGAATTATTTATAAAATTAGGATCGTGGTCTACAGTGCTAGTAGAAGAATGGGAATGGGAGTCTGAAGCTTTGAGGGAAGGAGCAAAAACTGCCGAGACTACGGAAACACTAGAAGAATTTAACGAGTTTACAAGGGAGGCGCATGCAGGTTCAGGTATTTCATTCACAACCAGAGACGAAGATGAAGTAGCATCTGGGAACGACAAAATTAGGGACTCAGAGTCCGGAGAAGGAGGGGGAAAAAGTGAGGCCAATGCATCAGAAGTAACGGAGGAAATACTTGAGCTTTTGCTAATGGATTTTGTATCAACAGAGGGACTTTCTAAAATTTGAAGAAAATCAATTTCAAAACTTGGCGAAGGAGTTCGTAACGAGTGAGAAACAGAAAATTCTGTCTCGCTGTTTGGGCTATGCAACAATGCAGTAGCTAGAAATCTGCCGGCAAACTCGCTAGAGTCACAGACAGGAGAAACAACATCACCAAAGAGACCATCCATGTCAAACGTCGGAGATTCTGTACGTTCTTTACTGAATTTGTCGTTCTGGTTATCACTGCAGTCAGACTTGACCTCATGAGAGCTGTTCTCAAGAAGTAGTGATGGCTCTTTCTTAGATGAGCTCTGCTTCTGTTTCTCATCAACCTTTCTTATCTTTTCTTTTTTATTTCGTTTGATATTCTTTTTCTTGCCTTCTTTTCTTAAACTTTTTTGGCCAACTTGCAAAAGTTTATCTTGTTGTAAATGATCTGCTTCACTGTGGAATAAAGTTTCCTCCACGTGTTCCGGAATGTCGCTGGTGCTTCGAGATACGAGCTGCTCAGTTTTCAATTGCGAGAGAATGTCCACCAGAATCGTGTGAAGGCTTGACACGCCGTGCTGCACATCGCTTACATCCCGAGACAGTTTCTCAGTTCGGTCTTCAATGAGCATCCTGGTCGTTTTCAGACCGTGTTCTACTCGTGTTTCTATATCTGAAAACAAACTCCAGCTTTGAAAACGCAAATAAAAAGTAACAACAAATACATTTCAAAACAAAGAATATCATGATCATAAAACTTTCATAATAATTTTATCCCATAGGCAGCATTGATCCCGAGTTAATATTATTTTTTATTAAAATAACTTCAAGAAAGGGACAGAACTCGCCTGTGAGTTTACTGGCCAGCTGCGCCAGTTTATTTTCTTGGTCCAATGATGGCAACACCGGGACGTCGATCCCATCCTCCATTTCGAGACAGAATTTTTCGCCCTCTCTACAACTGTTAAGAGCAGTGTTAGCTGTTTTTAAACGGAAATTAACTTACATATATTTTTTGGAAAAACACAATTTATGCCTTATGTTATAAATATAATTTTTTATGAATTTATGGCCAACAATTGCACTGAATTGAAGGCTCAATTATTATTTTGGAAGTTATTGCACAACTACTATGGAGATTTTATGCGTTAACAACTATCATAGATTTATTTCTCAACAACTGTTGTGGACTTATGGCTCAAAAACCATTGTGGATTTATGGTTCAGTATATAGTATGAATTGATCGACCAACATGTATTTCGATAGCTCACCAGTAGTACAGCATAGTACCAATACAGCCGAGCGCAGCAAGTTCTGGTACAGTCAAATCTCGTTACTATACCACCTTGCTACTATACCACTCTCACTATTATACCACTTTTGCTCGTGCCCGACAAAATTCAATAGAAATTAAATTTACTATGCTATCCCCTAATCTCGCTATTATGCCACAATTGTGTGTGTTGTACATCGTTATTTTTTTCAGATTCAGAAAGTAGCTCACAATGTCTGCTCAGAAGCGCAAGCGAACCGACTCTACGTTGAAGATCATCGATGCCGCGAAGAAGGAGCCGAATCAGTCCAAGCTGGCCAGGGAGATGAGCAAGAAATGGGGGATCGAATTAAGAGAACCACAGTGAACAGCATTCTCAGCAAGAAGGATGCAATCGAGACGGCCATCAAAGCTGGAGTGTCGTCGAAGCGCATGAAGCTGACGCAGGCTCACGACCCGAAGCTCGATGAGGGAGTGCTCATATGGCTGAAACAAGCAAGAGGACAGAATCTGCCTGCCGGCGGCGATCTGATCAAGGAGAAGGCAATGAAACTGGTCGAGCTGATGCACATCCTATACTTCATGGCGAGTGACGGCTGGCTGGATAATTTCAAAAAGGAGCACGACATCATGTTCAAGACAGTGCAGGGTGAAGCTGGAGCGGTGGATTCGCAATCCCTTCTTGAGTGGCAACAACAGGTTCTCCGGCCCTTGCTCGGGCAGTTCTCCGCAGACGACGTCTTCAACCTGAACAAGACTGGACTCTTCTGGCAGCTACTTCCGAACAAACATGAGCAGCAGCGAAAAGTTCCCTCTATTGGCGATGGGCAATTCCAAGAGACCTCCTGAGAAGGAAATTGTTCCGTTTGAGGAAGCCCAGCGGGCATGGAGCACCGTCCGGAAGTTCATGCAGCAGTGGAGCGGGAAGCCCGGTGTTATGCAAGCATGCGATCGGCTAGACAACGAGATGCACGAGATCCGCCGAAAGAATATGCGTCAGCTGACGATTCTTGAGTTTTGGGCTGAGCTGATGGGTAACTTGAAAGAATAAAGCCGTTATACAAACCCTCGTTACTATGCCACTCTTGCTACTATGCCACTTTCGCTCGGTCTCGACTGGTGGCATAGTAACGAGATTCGACTGTATTACTATCGTCATACTAGTGAGCAACTAGTCGTAGAACTTAAACCGCTTTCTAGTAGATACACAAGCGTACAAACAAACACCTATTGCAATAGAGCATAGGAAAAATGTATTATGTTGGTTTACACTTCATAAAGCTAACATCAGCAGACGGATGACATGAGAGTAGTCAATTAAGAAGGTTTGGTCTGCATTTTAGTACAGTTCTGATGGTAGATAAGGAAAAATGGCTCAGAAATTCTTGGCCCTCAAGAATATTCGGGGTAAAGGTGGATGGAAATGATTGAGATCACAACTCAGTTTATAACTAAAACCACTACAAACAAATGAAGAAAACTTAATTAACTAGTCGCAGGAAAGCTCTGACACATAAATAAGAAAAAAGCAATGTAAGAAGCAATTTCATAACGACTAAAATATTTCCATGGCTCGTGACCACTCAGTCTTTCCAGCAGCAAAATCAGTATAATGTATTATGAGCTTTTAATTGAGTATAGTGTACGAAAACCCAAGTCATTTCCTTCTTAAATCTCTATTTTTAAATGTTTATGTTATTAAATCCCAAGATCCAAAGGTAAGTAAAATTTTCACGATTTTCTTCAGAAATAATAATCCCTTATTGGCATCACTAAATCGCAAGATCCCAAGCTTGTAGAATTTTTACGATTTTCTCCAGATATACTGCAATCCTGTGCACTGACATCCCTAAATCCCACAATCCTAAAGCTAGGGAAGTTTCTGCTATTTTCTCAAGAAATATTCCCAAGCACTGGCATGATCTGGCACGATGATCTGGCATCATTCGCAGGTAAAGACTAAACAATGTTGGAACTGTTGGCATTTCGCTGTGCACGGAGTCAGCAAAAAAAACAAAAAAAAACAAACATTCTTTATTTCCAATCAAGTACACAGTACATAGACATTTAGTACATTGGTTTTTCAAATTCTTAAGGTTAACATTCTTAGAGTAAGGATGATGGTGAGCTCCATGAGACGATCCTGGGATGTGTCCATGGGCGGGGAGTTGAGGTCTTACCGATAAGTGCGAGCTCACGGCGTGAAACGAGAAACACCTCGTATTCATTGCCGGGTTTCGAACCCGAAGAAGTCTTTCTGCACAAGCAGAGACCCGATACAGAACACAGGCCGCAGACCACTCGACTACGGTGGCTACGTAGCTAAGTGAAAGAGTGAGTTGGTCTGTGTTATTAAACTAACGTACGAATACAGGAAGGGTTTGGTGAACTACAAAGTCATTTATATATACAAAGATAAGTATAAGCCATTTTTAATTTTTTGGACTTTTTTTTGGTTGCGAATATTCAATATCACAGATCTGTAAAAAAATCTACAAACAGCGTAAATCTTACCTAATTGTGTAAATATCTTGAGAGAAACAATGATTCAATCAAGCTTCAAATTAGGAATAAATGTTACATTAATCCAAAGAGTACGCCAAGTGGAGTTGTAGAGATGCTACAACACGATTTATTTCTTCATCACTTAACACGTAGTGGAAATTTGGTAAAAATTTACCCGTACATATTTTACCTCAGCTATGCTACGATATTTTCTATAACAGTTGTTAAAAAAGTCAGCAATGAAGCGAAAAGATACGTTACGCGTCACATCACCACCACGCAATTGCATAGCAAACTAAGTTGTGTGTGAGATTATTACTGAGATAGGAGCACTTATCTATTGGAACACTACGAGCAGTTTTTATTATCCTAAAATATGCAGAAGAATACCCTAAAATATCAACTTCACCTCGTATTTACGCGACGAACGATAACGAATTAATGTGTGATTGTGGAAATTTTAGAGATCTTTTCAAAATAATATCTCAGGGTCTTCATTATTTACCTTACTTCTTGGCATAATAATTTATTAAATTAGTTTTTAACCGTCAAAGTCAGCTGCACAGTATAAGCTACGTATTCTTTATTGCTGTATAATGGGAGACTATTCTTAATGAGTATAGCTTACCTCTGTTTACATAGAACGAATGTTGAAAGAGGTAACCTTCACTCACTGTGTACTCGGCCGCTCGTCCGAAGTTCTGGTGGTTGCCAGCGCCTGGCAACTCACATTGCACAGTTGCTGCCTGTTTACTCGGGCCTGCTGGTCGGTGTTGCTGCCAGAACTGTTACGTTCGTACCAATACTGTTAGTTTTTGGTTAGAGGTCCTAGTTTGGCTACTGCTGTTATGACTTCATCAGAAGTCTTTACCATTTCAGTTTTTAAAGTTAATTTAAGTAGTAATACGAGTGGTTGTTTAGATCAATGGAATGTCAGAGTCGTGTTAAAAGCCTATCGCTTCTGTTGAAAACACCTTCTCTTCTACTGTACCGACTTTGATCGCCGGCGCTGTGCAGTACTGTGCTGTGTAGTCTAAATGTAATTGTGATGTGTAGTGGCACTGCACTATTGGGCAGTATACCTTAACTAGTTTGTGACTAGCGTGTGAACACTACACACTACTTCTTGTTCTCTACTTTCCGTTTTGTCATATCATTGTGCTCCACGCTTAGTTTTTTCTGGAAAAATACAGTATTCCCTTTCATAATCTTATCGGCTTTGTAAGCGGTAATACAAGTGTAATGATGGCATGAAAAATTGGCATCAACATTTACTAAAGGAAAATGTTCCGACAATATACGTTCAGGGGTGCGTGTGCCTTTCAATGCACCTGTATGCTTCCAAGGAGTGCTTAGAACTTTCTAAATTAGAAGATTTGGTTCGAAATATCTATTCATACCTGTTCTAAGTCAAAAAATAGGTATTAACATAACATTTCAATTATTCAGTACTTTAAAATTTTGTTACATTTTTATTTAATTTGTTACTTATTGAGCTTCGAACTTGGTACTACTCTTCACAAAAATCTTCTGGCAACCGTTGCATATTATGATAGTAAACGCGTGAATATCACAAGGAATAGTGCAGTTGGGTGTCAGGTGATTGTGAGTGTGGAACTTGATTCAGAAATTCTTGCTTAATATCTTTCACTGAAAACAGAGTCAATCAATTATTCATCGCTACTTAAAAATAACTAGTGAACTGAAATTTCTAAAACATCTAGAGAGCATTGGCTGACTCATACAAAAGAGCAGTATACTATACATACAAGGTAAGACTACAACCTTCGTAGCACTGACCACTACGCCTCCATCACCACTACCCCTCCATCACCACTACCCCTCCATCACCACTACCCCTCCATCACCACTACCCTTCCATCGCCACTACCCTTCCATCGCCACTACCCTTCCATCGCCACTATCCTTCCATCACCACTACCCCTCCATCACCACTACCCCTCTATCACCACTACCTTCTATCACCACTACCCCTCTATCACCACTCCCATCACGTCTGCCCCCCATCAACATTACCTCGACTAAAAAATAGGAGTTTAAATATTTAAATACAAACTTCGTTCATATTAAATCAAGGCAATTTAAGCACGAAACGAAAGTTTGATATTGACACTCTATCAATATCCTTTTCGTTTTGGATAGTCCTAGAGTGACCTAGTTCGATATCAAACCTTTTACTATTGAATCATATTTACTAGATTTTTCCAATGTTTTGAAATCAGTGTGAAGATTTAGTCCATTAGTGACTTAAAGAGCTTTCGTACTGTGGTGGTAGTAGTGATGTGGGGCTAGTAGTGATAAGGTATAGTGATGGGGAATGATGTGTTAATGTGTAAGGATGTGTGATGTATTATAAGGATGTGTGAAGGTGAACGGGTACGTGGGGAATGCGAGCAGTTGGGCCTCAGACCCATTAAAAGCCAACGGCTATCGCGCAGCAGAACGCAAACAAAACAAGCAGCGTAAGCAATTCTTAACGCCTAGCAGATGAAATATGTTCTACGAGAGCCTCGAAACGTGGGAACCATCGAATAAGAAACTAACGGTCAAACCGGCAAACGGCTACAAGCAAGACCAAAGGCGAAAGGAAGGGCCAGAAGTCAAGAGGCAGTGTTTCTAGAAAACAACAACGGATTATATAAGCAGCAATCAGGAAACCAAGGAAGTCAATATAGCAAGGCGTCATAAGTGTGAGCGACAGTGCTAGGAGCGACAACGATTCTGCAGCGGATGTCTACAAGCTGGGGGAGCGATCGACATTGGGGCGACAGCAAGCAAAAGACAGAAGCATTGACAGGAGTTAAGACTACTTCTGGGATAGGAAACAGAAATAAATATAATAGGGCACCTCTATCAAGGCATAAGGGTAGTAGGGCACCTCTATCAAGGCATGCACTTACGGAGGACTTTTCTCTTATTTTAGGGAGAGAACTACGGGAACTACGGGATCGATCTACGGGGTCTACGGGATCAATCAGGATCAGGATCAGAATCGAACGAAAGCTGTCGGAATCTATCGGGACATCTACATTTACAACGACTACTACTTCTAGGAGGAATTGGATTCTTGGAAAAGTTCACATAAAATTGGGAAAGTATCACCAATGATTAATTCGGAAAGGTTCGTGACTTCAGCACCAACTTGAATTTAATGTCTACGTGATCACTTCGGAATATCTACAACAGGAACCAAGTGGAAATATCAATTGATGCAACTTTATCTTGGGCCCTTTAAACCAGTGGAGGTTGGAAACCAGCGGGAGAGGCCTGCGCATACATAGTGTAAACAATAGGGTGTGCCGCGCGGCGTGTAGGGCTGCTGAGCGTGTGTGCGGCTAGTGTGTGCGTCCATGCATCGAAATTCTTCGAACTGAATATCCAATAATGATAATTTTGTTAGTGAATTGGTTGATGGAAATGCAGTGATTATTAAATCAGGAGTATCGTTGGTCAAAATTAAGAATGAGGTTAAGTGATAGGATTGGAGTGTTTTTTCAGCGAATTTTGTCGTGTCCGCGTGTACTTAGGATGTGTTGTTAAATGGAACGGCGTTTCAATTTCGCAACCACTCGGCATTGTGGGATTTAAATAATTATTGTGAGTGGAATTGGTCGATTTGAGGGAATACGACTACTTTGATTCATAACAAATTTGCGTGTTTTTTCATGTGTTTTTCCGTGTGTTTTTCCAGTAAATGTTAAGCTTATTAATTGTGTTTATACCCTTCTTGTGTTGGCCTCATTAGTGCATAATATAGTATTCATGTCAGGTGGTTTGGATTCCTCCAATTTGCGATGTCTCTCTCATTATGAACAATTGATTGCATTCAATTAACGTAAAATGTGTATGTGATACATTCACCAAGAATTCAATCAATGCTCGTAATTATTACGTATTTATCCTGTAACCATGTAGAGAGAGCACGTATCGCCACAGTACTATGACCAAAAAATTTACGCTCTTGTAAAATCTTTTGATAAAATTTATCTGTTTTTTCCCGTATAGTACGTCACGGACAAATAGGATTACTTTACCCTTGTAATCCCAGTTCTAGATACGTACATGTATTCAGTCTAGATAAATGTACACACTCTTATATCAGGAATGTAATAAATTACAGAATATTGTTTACGGGCTAATGTTTTGAGTTATAAAGGTTTTACAATACGACGTCCTTTCCTGGACACGAAAAAGAATTATTCACTGTAATTAGTAATACTGTATACATCTATGCATAGCTCTATTATATACGCAAACATATAATTCTATTTTTAAGTTTTCAGAAAACCAGTAAGTACGCCAATTTTTTTTAGAGAAACTGAAATTCAAAGATTTTATTACATGCAGTGAGTGGAAAAGTGATAACTGAGAAATTGTAATTATTGTAACTCTACGATGAGAAAACTTCTCCCAAACATCAAACTGAATTAATTCCGTATTTAATTGCACTCCAATGATACTTGTCTCGTCGCATTATTATTAAAGTAAATTGTGATTTTCTAAAGTATTTCAATTCTCTAAGCATAAAAACTTACACTTTATTGAATATTTTTTCTAAAACAACGTCATCATACTCAGAATGAACGAAAAGACGACACCAGAGAGCCTGCAAAGCTTCAAATCAGAGGCATCAGAGCAGTGGTTAAAGGACCAACTTTCAGGTGAGTGACCATAATTTCTACCTACAGTACGTAAGAGTGGAACTTTTATACCAGTCATGCCTTCTAAACTTAGAGACATGAATGCCTAAATTCATGACTTGAACTCGCTGATCCTAAGTTTGTATTGGTGTGTATAAGCTTATAGCGCTTGGTTGTTCTTTTGAACAAGTATCAATTAATAAGAATCCTCGGAAGCTGGAATAGAATAGAATAGAATAAGGCAATAGGAACGAGCCGTTTGGCCCATTCTTGGTTCAATACCGAAGTCCCA